>VDFB02361504.1:0-18969 GCA_007258455.2 Sequoia sempervirens
ATGTGATGATGATCCAACGTTAAATGAATGATACTTTGATATCAAAAATGGTTTATCTCTCGAAATTTGATTATAAGCTCACTCCTTTAATAGTTTTGATTAGTTAAAGCCCATCCTTGGTAAAAAGGAAATAAATCCCACCATAATTCCCTCCATTAACCTTTAAAAAGGCAAAAAGTGGGAAAAGTGAATTCATTTGCACATTGTGATTTTGGAGAATTTGAAGATTGGAGAGCTAGAGGAAGATGGGGATCCCCTATCACAAGCATCGTTTCAAGTGCCTTTGCTACCATGGTCACCTTGTTGCAGCTGGACCTACAGTACACATTACGAGAAACCTCGTTTTAGTCATTTTCCCACCTTTTATTAGTGTTTTGAATGTGGTAGATAGGTGTTGTAGCCCATTTGAAGTTATTTTTGCACATTTGGGGGGTATTTTTGCTGCTTTGGAATCATTTTTAGGTGTTTCTGAGAGTTTTGGTGCCTCTTGTTGATTATGTGGTGCCTTTTTCTCATGTTGTGGTGCTTTTGGGGTCCCAAATGGTGCCTTTTACTATTTTGGGGGTGTCGGCAGGATTTTCCCTTGAATGATTCATGATGATTTGTCCTGTTGTTTTGCCTGTTCGACGATGTTTGATTGATTAAATTCCTCCTAGTTATGTCAAATGTTGCATTGTTGATGTTCGTTGAGGCTTGTATAATGTTCATGAATCATGTTAGTCGTTGCATTTTTCTGTTCAGTGATGCTTTTGATTGATTTTAGTCTGATTGTGTGATGTTCATTGTTTGATTGATGTTTGATAAGATAGTTGATGATTTGATCTCATGATAGGTGAGAGTCAAATGATAGGATTGATGATGATGTATTGACCTCATGATAGATGAGGATCAATGGTAGGATTGATGATGTATCGACATCATGATAGGTGAGGATCGATAATAGGATTGACAATGTATAGACCTCATGATAGGTGAGGATTGATAGTAGGATTGATAATGTATTGACCTCATGATAGGTAAGGATCGATAGTAGGATTGATAATGTATTGACCTCATGATAGGTGAGGATCGATAGTAGGATTGATAATGTATTGACCTCATGATAGGTGAGGATCGATAGTAGGATTGATAATGTATCAACCTCATGATAGGTGAGGATTGATAGTAGGACTGATGATTATCCTGATTGATTGATTTGATGGTCCCATTTGAACCTAATTTGATTGACTGATGATCTTGATTGAACATGATTTGATTGATTGATGCTCTTGATTGAACATGATTTGATTGATTGATGAACATGATTGAACATTGTGTTAGGGCTAAATTTGATAGATTGATTGATGTAATGCTAATTTGTTTTCCATAATATGATTAGGAGGACTTTGATGTGCTCTAGTCTCGGGAGCATTTCCCAAAGAAATGGGATGTGGTTCATCAATTGACTCAGGCTGATTTAGATATTATCGCACGTTGTGGTTTGACATCATTGTTAGATATACCCCAATATAGGATTAACAGGGGTTTGTTGAATGCTTTAGTGGAGAGGTGGCATAATGACCACAAAAAATTTCATCTGGCTACTGGGGAGATGACAATTACTCTCGAGGATGTGTATCATATCTTGCGGATTCCAATGATGGGTGAGATAGTTGTGTATGACAAAGTAGAGCAGGGTGGGACTGATGCCTTGTGTAATATTTTTTGAGATGATCATGTTTCAGGTCGTTGGGTCCCCTAGCAAGAGATGGTTGGGAGATACGATCCTCTACCATGTGTTCTTTTCGGGTTTGTTGGCGGATTCCTTTGTCCTGATCGTAGGTCAAAGGGATTTTTGGTGGGCTGGGGTCGAGTATTGGAGTGTATGGCATTAGAGGGGACCAGATATGCATGGGGTTTGTGTATGTTAGCCCATTTGTATCATGATTTGCACCAAGTTGTGTATTGTGGGGCGACGATCCTCTCTTCCATAATTACACTAAATTGTAGACATGGGCATGGGAGCATATAGCAATCACTCAGCCATTGGGAGATAGACAACGACTAGCAGGTAGACCCTATGTGTTCAGCTATAGTGGTATGTTTGTCTAGCATAAGCTAGGAAAATTAGCTTATTGGAGACGTGTCCTAGATGATCTGGAGACCGTGACATGGTGCCCTTACTTGTATTATGAGGTGTGGCCAGAGGATCAAGTGGAGATACCATACATGCTACTATCGCGATACTTGATTGGACAGACACATTCTGTACTTGAGAGATATTTGTATCTACGGGTTTGTCGTCAGTTTGGATGAGTTCAGGCGATGCCCCAGGGGGTTGCCCATTATACACGATGATGACATGATGCAATAGAGTGGGGCCCTTGCTTATCTTATGATGCTGCTTGTACCGAGTATTATACATTGGCGCCATGTGTGTGGGACTATGCTCCAAAAGTGGTAGATGCAGGGATGGCATAGGATTATTTTGAGTATTTCTACACATCATTTTTTGAGGTTATCTAGTCCTGATGCGCCAGTTTCACCAGTTGATGATGATGACAAGGTACCGAGATAGAGGGGGGATGGAAAGGAGGAGGAGAGTGATATCGAGGATGGAGGGGATGGCGAGGGTGGTGGTGAGGGTGGTGACAATGATGGTGGTGGTGGTTCTGGTGTAGGGATATCAGGTGCAATTGGCAGTCCCTTTCTATATTTTGTAGTTCCTAGACATAGGAGGAGTATTACCATACCTCAGTCAGTGATTCCTAGGATTCGGATTGGAGTCCCCTCTCATCAACAATAGGCACAAATAGAGGCATTACAAGCACAAATCAAAATTTTTAGGGTGAGTTAGTGCAGGCTCGGGCATAGTTTTAGACACTTCAAGGTGAGTTAGCGTAGGCTTGGGCACCTGTTCAGATATTGATGGCTGAGAGAGGAGAAAACAAGAAACAGGTACAATAGGTACAGGCACAGGTTGTCATGCTTACTACAGAGAGGGATGCCTTGAGATGTTAGGCAGAGTAGGTCGAGGCCATTATCGAGAGATTATAGCAGGCTACAACGACTGTGGGTACAACGAAGTTCCTTAGAGAGATTTGATATACTACTCAGGAGGCACAATTTTACAAGGGCAAATATCATGAGTTGGTTCCTCCCGAGTGGTGAGAGAGCTTTGTACCGTCTCGATCTGGTAGATCCCAGTCTCGAACTGTTAGCATGGGTGTTACACAACCATTGTTTGGAGCTAGGAGAGATCCTGGTGTAGGTCCATTAGGTGGAGGAGGTACTAGTTCTGTGAGGCCAACACCGTTTGGGGGGAGCTTGGCATAGCATATTTTGATGTACTTTGGACATGATGTATACACTGTTGTGACATTGATGATGTACTTCTTGTGTTTAGACTTTACGATATAGTGCCATTTTTGATATTGATGTATCTCATCATACTTTTGGATATCTTTGTACACTTTGACATTATGATTTTTTTTGAGGTTATATGATATGCATCGATGATAATGATCTATGTTTTGATATGATGATAGATGTCTATGATGCATTTAATTTATATGCTATGATGATGATATGCAATGTGGTGGATGCAGTTAATGTCTATTGATGATTATGTAAAATTATTGATGGATGCATTTTTATTTCTCTGTTATGATGCAATGTGATGTTCTATATGATGATGATATGATATGTTATGGATGCAAATGATAATGCAACTAATGTGTTATGATTCTAGGATATTTTTATGAATGATGCCTATATGATACATGTGATGGATCCTATTATGCCAATGAAATGTGATGCATTTTATGTTTTTGTTCTTTTCTAATGCAAATAAATGATGCAATGGATGAGTAAATGATGTATGAAATGATCACATGATGATGCATATTTCTGTTGATGTTTATGTGATGTTTATATGCGATGATGATCATGATGATTATGATGATAATGCAATGATGATGCTTATGTGATGATTTATTTGTGGGATGTATGTAATGATGATATGATAATGCATGGTTGATGAGTTAATCTGCTTTTATGGATGATGTTTTATGCTATGTGAGATGAATGTGATTATGCAAATGACATGTGGTATTTATATCCAGTTAGTCCTTTATCAGTCTTGGATTTGAGTAATTAAAAATTCATCTTCACTACTATTTTTAGATGTTCATAACAATGGCATTATATCCTTGTTAATCAATCATGCTTTTCAACAACTTTTTCTTCTTGGAAATCTTACTTTGTTGGAATGTCCTTTAATCTTGAATCCAAGATCCATTTTTAAAGGAATAAATGATTTTAGTGATGCATCCAGTTCAATTATAGATGCGTCAAGTTCAGTTATGCCCCTATTAAAATAGAGATGCTTTTTGTTCTTACTCTGTTGGATATGTCTTTCAATCTTCTTTAAGGACCAATTTCTTAATCCATTGATAGTGAATGGGATGATTATGATTATGCAAGTGAGATGGAATGCACTTCTTTTTGTGTTTTCTGATGCAAATATAATGATGTCATGCATGGATGGATGAATGATGTGATAATGTTTTCCAATGTATGAAAATGATGATGCAACTGATATGCAACTAAATGAGAATGTTGTCTAATTGATGATAATGCAAGTGGTGTGTAATTATATGAAAATGATGTGTTTTTGGCAATGTCAAGTATACTCAATCCCTTAATGCAAGAGATAACATCATTGTTGTAGCTTTGGAAATCCCATAAATACAAATGCAAACTAACATGGATGCAATATACTCTAACCATGTAGATCTCGTATGCAAAATTTGTCATTCGTAACAACCAATTTGTCATGCTTTTTATCATCATTAGGCCTTTAAAATGTTGAAAGTGAATACAAGCATCAATGGTATATTTAGACCAAGATGACTTGAGTACTACTTCCATGATGTTTGATAGTGAAAGTTAACACAAGCATCTAAGTATAATTAAACCGAGATGACATGAGTATCGCTTGCATAAATAGACAAGAGTTAACTATTTTCCTATGCAAATTCAGAATGTCACCAGTGATACTTTGTAACACATGTCTTGCAACAATTTGCATAGTAATAATGATCAACTCACAGACAACAAACAAAGAAAAATCATACTCCTTGGCTCCTCTAGTTTGATACATCATCGAGGGGCTCCAGAGATATGATAACAAAAATCAAAGTATGACAATTGAACATTTGTGTTTAACGTGATAAACACATGATTCAGAAAGAACATCATCCATTTGAAGTTCGCTTTTGATTTAATTTGGTTGTTTTGATTTGGGTGTTCGATGTGTTTCTGTTTGTGTGATTGATGTTCAATGTTGAGTTGCACTATGATCATTGTTTTGGGTTGTGTTGTACTACTATTGTTTGTTTGTTGGTTTAAGCCCAAAGTTTATTTGCCCCCAGTGAGTCTAGGATTTTTCCCCCAATCCAGGGTGAGACACAACCGTGATGACCAAAACTTAACCTAAAGACCTATCCTAGGGGCCTCGGGGGTTGATCAACAGATTATCCTTGCCTATGTTGTACATACAGAGACCACGTAGTTTGATTGACGACCCGACCAATTTTTACAAGATGAAGACACAAACATGAAAATGCCACTTTATTATGATAGACTCCTAGAAGACTGACCTAAATGTCTCAGGGGATGATCAAAGATCAACCTTTCCTGTGTTCAAAGCTTAGAGACGATGTAGTTCGATAAGATGGCTATGTTTTTGTCTTTTTGTCTTTTTGGCTTTTTGACTTGTTTTTGGTTTTTGATATGTTTTGAATGTTTTAGGATTTTCAATTTTATGAATGTTTTTGGATTTTCAATTTTATGAATGTTTTTGGATTTTCTAGTTTGAAGCCTCGAGATGTACGAATCCAATCCAATGCGGGACATGCCCTAATTACGTCACGATAGGACAAAGTGATTTTTTATAATGGGAATTTGAGTAATACTAGGGGATACCATGATACAAACATTGGATCAAGCTATGATGTGAACATGGAAGTGTGAGAAATGCAGAGATGGAAGCATGATGGATGAATGATGCAGAGCAAGTCAAGTAGCCCAAGATGGATGGAGAGTGCTTATTTTACCGCAGAAACGCTGTTTGCCAAGTTTTCACCAATTACTTTCCCAAACCTCATAGAAGTGGTTTGCCTAGAAGGACAATTTTTTTATTTTTATTTACTATTTTCAATCTTTTTCTGATTTTTTATTTTACATTTTTTTTCTTTTTTGTTGTTGTTTCCAAGACGCTTTTTTGCCAGGTTTTCATCAAGGCAACCCTTTTTTAGGACATTTTTTGATGTTTTTGGTATTTTTTCCAAGACTTTTTCCGATGAAATGATATGATATGACCGGTTGAAGAAACAAGATGCCCCACAAAAGAGGTAATGCAACCATGGATAAATGATAGATCAAAATGAAAGATTCATTGCAAAACATGTCACACAAGCAATGTATCTCTTGTCAAAAGATGATAATGGTTGATTGATTAAGATTCCAAGAATGATTGATTCTATAAGGCATGATGATGATAAGTACTTAGGATCACTGATTTCGTCTAAGTACAATAAGATTGATGATTGATTGACACAAGATATGATGATTGGATAATGTTTTACATCTAGGCTCAAATATGATTTGCATGATAAGATTCAAGGTTGCAAAGGGACATGATGACATGTATTTTGATAAGCTAGGAGATATGGAATGGAAGAAAGTGAGGATAAAGATAATGAATGGGATGATCAAGATCAACTAGGTAAGATATGGACACAAAGACCAAGTATTTTCCCCTATTCCTCATAAAGACCAAGGGCATGAAGAAAGGATGTATTTAGAAAGAATGATGGGATATGGATAAGGTGAAGGATATAGTATGGAAGAAATGGATAGAGTGTATAGGATAAGATATATGATGTTCAAGGAAATCCTTAACCTTGTCAAGATCAAAGGTGGAAATGTAAGGAATGGTAAGATGGATGAAACTTGCCCCCCAAGTGTAGAGTGCAAGAGGAATATGGAAAATAGGATATGTATGATAGGGAGGTGGAGGAAGGACTTAAGCATCAAGTTTCACGACCAAATATCCCTTTAGTAAACCATGGTAAATGGGAATTTTTCTCATAAATGTTGGCATATTAAAGGTATTATGGAAAAGCCAAGGACTTATCCAAAGGTTTGGATTAAAGGATAATAATGGGGGATGAATGTTGGGTAATGGATAGGAGGTGGGAAGACTTGCTGATGGATAGATGGAAAGGATGAGAAGCTCAACATTGGCACACACCTTGAAGGGTGGTGGAGTGATGGAGGAAAAATGGATTTAAAAGGTGAGAGGTTTTTAGATGGAGGATTGGAGGAAGCTTTTGGATTAGCGAATTTGGATGCCAATTTAGATTTTATTGCTTCTATGAGAATTTTAGGAATCCACATGATTGTTGACTTTGATATTTGCTTTATGGGCCTTTGTGGCCTTTGGGATTTTTCTTTTTTGATTTATGGGCCTTTTTGGCCTTGGAAATTTTTCTTTTTGCTATGATGGGATTTTGTGGCCTTTTGAAATTTTCTTTTGATTTATGGACCTTTGTGGTCTTTAGAAAATTTCCTTTTGTGGTGCTTTGTGGTCTTTTGATTTTTCTTTTGATTTTGGATCAAATTTTTCTTTTTATTTTGCATGCGCCGAGGAGACATGTTGATCCTTTACACATGTGGTTTGATATGGAAGCTTTTGACATTTAGCACCCAAATTGCTTCCAAAGAGCAATGGGAGGGGTGGATCGCTTGAGATAAAATGGTATGGAGGTATTATGGATGATTGAGTGTGGGTAGAGATTTTGAAGGGCATCAAGGATGTGCCTTTGTTGTTCTTGAGATAGGATATGGACTAGGATAGATGACAGGTTTGATGAACTAGGATGAGGACCTAGGATAGATGGAAGGTTTGGTAGATTAGGATGAGGACCTAGCATAGATGGTAGGTTTGATGAACTAGGACACTTAGGTGTATAACCAGGGCCATGGTAATATGGGTTTTCTTGAGAAAAAGGGGGTTCTAAGATACCCTATTCATGAAGGCCTAACCCTTTGCCTTTGTAGTTCATACTTTGACACATTCTTTTACCAATGGGATATGTATTTTTTTTGAAACAAGATGCAGAATCCATTTAGGGAGGATATGATATGGATGAAGGATAGGTGTGAGTAAACCGGATCGAGATAAAGGTGGAGGATCCCAATTTTTAGGTGTGGGGTTCATGGATGGCTTGTATAGGTGTGATATGATCTTGACATGCCAGGGATGATGGGGTGTTTTGATCTTGACTTGGAAAAGCATCACGAGGTGTAAGAGATGGGTAGCTTGCTCTTTATTATGTGGAATCATCATGTAGTGGTGCGAAGGCATATCTTGATCTTGAGAAGGATGAACATCTCCTTGAAATGAAGGGATATCCTTAGATGAAACATATCAGATATCTTGATGAGGAAGAGGAATCATGATATTTGTAGAAATCATATCTTGAACATCTGGTGATAGGACATCATTAGATAGGATGGAAGAATTATCATGCTCCTGGGATGCAATGGAATCATGAGATGGTATGAATTCATTAGATGTGATGGAAGAAGAACTCAGAAGGATACTTTTCTCTTGAGATGGAAAGGAATCATGGTGGATGAAAAGTGAAAGGAGGAGATCATCATAGAATTCTTGAGAGATTCAGTCTTGGTCAAAGATTGGAAGAATTTGTGGAATTTTGGTATCATCAGACGAAGTGGAAAGAATGCTTTGATATTGAGGTGTGAGGGAGTCTATGATAGCATGGTTTGGGCTGAGAGATTGACATGAACCATTAGATGCAGAAGATATGATAAAATAAGGTGGTTGGATGGAATTGTTAACTTGGGTGAAAGAATCCTGAGATTTATTTTGACTTATGAGAGATGAAGAGAGATGCATGAAATGATAAGATTTCTCAATATCATTTGTGTTTGAGGAGTTAGATTTGGGCTTATTGAATTTTTACAAAAATTCAAAGAAATTGAACTTGGATGATGTAGTTATTGGTGGAGAAGGTGTCATGTCCAAATTTCTATAAGAGGAATACGAAAAAATTTCTGGAAACAAATATCTCTATGTGGTTTTTTCCCTTTGCATATCCAAAATTTGTTGTTGAAGGTTTTTCATTTCATGAGCTAAAGCATTCAATTGATCCTCATCTATTTCAGCCATGATGTTTTGAGTTTTGATGTTTTGAGTTTTGAGTTCTTTTTCTTTGAGTCTCCTCTTTTGTAACCTCGTTTGAATGTGCATGCAAGTGTTATACTTTGTCTAAACTTTGATCTTTGTTTGGAATAGTTCCAAGAATTAACACTAAGTCGAATAGAATGAAAAATTCTATTGATAGGACTAAGTTTGATTTGATTGTATATAATTTTTTTTGTGATGAAAGGATGACAAATCCCAATGATGAAACTAGGCTTAACAATCAAATATATGATAGATTTTGATGATTTAGGCACTTTGATATGTTTAGATCTCAGTTTAGTTTGGAGAATTCCACTTGTAGAGGTCAGTTTTAACAAGTTTAGACTTCTAAGATATCTAAGGAATGATTTTGGTCTTGAGGAAATTCTAAAATTTTGGTTCAAACTTGTGAAACGAGATACTCAAATCTTTGGAAAAGTCTTAGATTTTGACAGTAGTAAAAGATGTATAATTTAGGATTGTTCTTGCAAGCTCTTTTGTATAAATTGAAGGTCAACCTCTCTCTAAAGTCGTAAAGTGTTGATAAACATTTTTTATGTTCTTTTGGACTAAGAGGTTTGGACTTTGGTTTTTGAATTTTAATCTTTCATGAAATCATTTGGTAACACACATGTTTAGACTTTGTTTTACCCAAGGATTGATTGAACACTGATGAGGATTCCTGAGATGAGACTGATTGTCAGGCAGGAGATGAACCTAGGTCACTATTTTGTGTTCTGCAAAAGGTGCCAAAATAGAGACAAGAGGTGCCACATAATGGGAAAAAGGTGCCAAAACAAAGATAAAAGGCACCAAAGAAAGTGTAGAAGGCATCAGAACAGGTGCAAAAAGCGTTAGAAGGCAGCCAATATGCGCCAGAAGGTCTACACACTAAGAGAATAACACCATTTCTTGAAAGTTTGTTTGGTTTTTTTTTCTAATTTTCCAGTTGGAGACTTGGTTGTTTCAATGAATGTAATTCTGAATCCCAGGTTTTAACTTTCAACATGTGATTTTTGTTTGAAATTTATTTGGCTTACTTTTATAAAGACACATCAAGAAATGTACACTCCTAAGGTTGTGAAAGACTATATTCTTTTGGATTCCACGTGGGTTTTACCCCAACCACACTTATTCTTAGTGGATGACTAGATACTTGACCCCAATGGATCCCCTCCATGACACTCACTTCTCAGGGCAGCAAGGTACCAATACCCATGAATATCCCATGTTATATTTCAAATCTCTACTAAAAATTGTGAGAATGTGGATGCCTTTGCAACGATTGTTGCTACACCAAATAATAGATAAAGGTTTTTGGCCAAACTATAACAAGGGTTTTAGTACGGGAATTCCATTCATGGGGGATAATCCATGTGGTGAGAGACCATTGCTTCCCTTCTCATCAGAACTATCCTTGTGATACTAGCCTTTGTTCCAATATCCACATTTATATACTAGATGAAGTCGATTGCCTTTAGCATATTGCAGTTGGTTCATTCCCTTAGGTGATTACTCTTTCCACAAAAGCGGATACCAGATAAACAAAAGCAAACAAGTATACTCATAGTTTGTCCCGATCTTGTTCCATGAATTAAAGAGAATACGCCATATACTCTCCCTCCCCACACTCATGAGATAAACAATAATGGAATTACGGCTTTTGGTCACGATTAAGGGAAGCATGTATTTCTACGATTCATCAAACCTGAACATGGTGTTCATTAACCTTTTAATTAGGCTATGTTCCTAACTTAACCAAAAGAAAATAATTAAATCACTTCCAGCCCCTACAATATGTTAGTAGTTTATGTTTGAGTCTTTGATAGCGAATCTGGGAAACTTGCAAAACAAAAACACAGAGTATTAGCCTTCGAATTTGGTGAAAAATAGGGAAACTGCAAAATGTGCTAGAACAAAGACAAAATTGCCATAAGTGTAAAAAGGTGCTAAAAAGAGACAAAAGGTGCAAGAAAGGTCGCAGTAGCCAAAAATAAATTAATAGAAAATTACTTAAAAGGTGCAAAAGTGCCAAAATAGGTGTAGAAGGTGCCAAAATAGAGTTACCAAAAATTTACTTTGAGTGCGGGGGTGCCAAGCAGTGCAAGTGCAGGAATGGGTGCAAGAGCACCAAAATGGAGGTGCAAGAGGTGCCAAAATGGGTGCAGAAGGGCTAGAGTCTGTCTAACTTGTGAACATAAATTTTCAACATGTTAAAATAAGCGTGGCAATTTACAATTGGGCTCCATTTTGTGCATGTGTGAAATGTATAAAGTTAGTATCCTTTCAAACCTTAATGAAATTATTTATATCAAGATTTTCCAAATACATAAGTAAGCTAATCTATTTAAATTTCAACAAATCTTTAGAGAACGTCTCATTGTCCTCTATTCCTAAGGACTTATTAAACCATTTGGCCCTCAGATTTCTATGTGCACAATGGTTGTTAAAATGACAACTTAGGAAACACGATTTGATATTTAATATGCAAACTAATGCATTTCCTATATGAAAATATGTGATGGAAATGATAATGGAGAGTGTGATAAATGAACAAGTGGAGGTGGATACTATGGTATTGAACTAGAATAATCTACATATGATTCTAGATTTTCTCAATTGCAAACTAAAAATGAACTAATCTAAAATTTAACTATGATGCAAGATGAGACATAAAATGCAACTATGAAGCAAGATTGAAAGCTAAGATTTAAATGCAAAGAAAAACATGAAGCTAGATGTAACAATAAGACTCCAAAATGCTCCAAAGCTCCAATGATAAACCTACATAATAACTCTATTCAAAATGTGGATGCAAAATACAATGCCCAAGGGTTGTATTTATAGCCTTTTCCAAGCATATAGTGAGGTGGCAATAATCAACGGTTCAGATTCGAACAAGAAGAATGGATGGTGGAGATGGAGAGAATCAAGATGTTGTCCCTTTGACCAAAGACAACATGCCATTTGGATGGAAGAATCTCTTGACCAATGGGCAACATGCCATTTGGATGGAAGACTCAAGTGTGTGAAGAAAAGACCATGTGCTCCAAAATTGGTGGAAGTGTGTGAGGAATAGACCATGTGCTCCAAAATTGGTGGAAGTATGTGAGGAATAAGCCATGTGCTTTTAAAAATTGGTTAAGGATAATTATGTATAGGTTTGGATAGACATAGTTTATGACCACAAGGATCAAAATTTATATTCACATAATTTTCTAGTATGTATAAGAGTATCAAGGTATACATTATAGTTACGAGTTTTGCAAATTTACCCTTATACTCATAAACGCATATTTCAATTACACTACATTTGTATTCAATGCAATAATCATGAAGGGCCTAATAAAGGGCCTAATAAATAAGGTAGTTAATTGCATTTATGATTAATCCACATACATGTTTCTTTCCTAAATCTCTATAATCAAGTTCATTAGTATTGTGATTTAATGTGAAAAGGAGAGATACAACCTAACTTGTAATTTCCTCAACTAGAAGTGCTTGTTCACTATTAGTTAGTTCATTATCTAAATATGATATACATGAATTTGTGCAATTTAATTAAGAAAAATCCTAATTCCTTCATTACTTTCTTGCATATCTAGATTAGTAACATGATAAATTTTATTATCTAAATATGATATAGATGAATTTGTGCTATTTAATTTAGTAAATTGTAAGGGAAAAACATTATTTAATGGAATTGGAAAACTTCCCAATTTTAAATTCTAGGTTATGCCCTAATCATGTATGTTAGTAATAAAGACTTTTTAATCTTTTTTCACTTGTGTATTTTGATTCCAACCACTAATTTATTCTACCTTCATTTTGTGATCTTCAATTGATTTACTCTATTTTATCAATTGTCAAAGTGTCCCAAAGTGAGGTACAAATCTATTTACATTTGGTTGCAACAATCCTAAAATTGATCATTTAATTTAGAAAATTTAGAAAAAAAATATTTTATTTTTTTTCAATGACTTCCTTTGTTTTTTATAATATAAGCAGCATTTACAGGGTGCTATACCCTTTACACAAAAATCCTGTAGGACCAAAAAGGAACCAAGTTCATCAAAACATCATAAAAATTAAACTAAAAGCAACAAAAATAGGACACAGACACTACACACTAACAACAAAAACCCAACACAACACAGACCCGACAACTAACTTCCTTTGTTATTTGTTCATGAATTTCCTTTAATGACCAAGTTGACTTCTTGTTTTTTTATAAAATTGAACTTATCCAACATTTGTTCACACTTTCTTTCATTATTAGTCATATCAACATACCAAAAAAAGGAATTTCAATAATTTCATGATTAAAATTAGACCTTAAATCAATTAGTTAACAAACATTTCCCCCTTGATTCATATCATTAATTTGTTCATTTTCTTTATCTATTTTATAATCTAACCTCTTCTCATTGCAATGATTCAATATGTAGATTCATCATATTTTAATTTCTTTCCTTTTAATGACTAAAAATAAGAAATATATCATTCATTACCATTATTTAGTTCATTTCTAAAACTTTATCCAGAAAAAATAAAGTAAGGTGTTTGTAGTTGAACTTCATCATTCTGGTCATGAGTTGGTCCAATTGTTCAATCTTCTAGATCATGTGTTGTGTCTTATTTGTTTAGAATTTCTTCTTTTTCTAGACAAACATCAAGTTTGTATACTTGCAAGAAAGGGTTCACTACTTTCAAATCCAAATCCAACCTTGTTAAAAAAATTAAACAATTAATTTCTTCATTTTTTTCAATAACATGTACCTTTCCCTTTCCAAGTTAGGTAAAATGAAATAAATTCTAAGGATATAACTAATCATTTAATATTTCTTAAAAAATAGGAATATCTACTTGAAATATTTTCTTCAAAATGAGAATATTATAATTTTCATACCATTTATTATCTATTTAAATTCTTTTCTTTTTTTTTATAATTTTTAAAATTCTCAAAGATCTAACATATCTCAAATTAATAAATTGAAAGTTCATTATATAGCTCCAACTTGGCCCTCTTTCTATTTCCAATCTATTAACATGGGTGTTGGTCGAGATGACCCTGTGGTGCAATGACAAGTTGCAAGCAGCAACTTCCTTGCTGTCTTGAGTTCAAATCCCACCAGTGGAAGTTGGGACGAACTATCGTTGGCCAAAGAATCAAGGGAACGTTTGACGATGCACATATGAAGGAGGAAATCATGTGTAAGGGTGGTAGTGATCGACACATAGAGGAGTGGGAAAGTGGTGGATGGCGTGTGCTACTGCGAGGTTTGGGAGATGGAGGGATCGATGGTGAGGTGGAGCTAGCAGGGGTATTCAGATAGAGGTTCAGCATTGGGTCTTATAGGGAGCTTGGCTGGAATGCAGGCAGGCGAAGTAGACAGGAGGAATGGCATCGGGTCATGTAGGGAGCTTGGCGGGAATGTAGGCAAGCACAATAGATGGAGGAATGAAACTGGAGCCTGTAGGGAGCTTGGCAGGAATGCAGGCATGTGTAGGAATATGAATGGCGGGGATGAGGTCCCCTGAATGTGGCCTTGCTGGTTCATAGCTCTAGTCAAAAGTGATGGGCACTGCCCCTTAGTAGCAATTTACTGAGCAAAAAAAAAACATGGGTGTTGGTCATGATCAATTGAAATAAATTCATAGTGGACTTTACCTCTCTTGAAAGAGAATTAAATTCCAAAATGAAGTCTAATTATCCCAAGACTTTGACTTCTAGGTCTTGATATGTAGCCTTAACATTTTTTTCTTGTTGTGGATAATATTTCATAAAGGGACTTGGAATAAGAGACTATAAAATAGTTATATTTATGAAATAATAACTTAATGCTAAAATATTACCCAAAAAAGTGCTCCAAAAATGTAGAGTCCCTACTAATGTTTAGTAGACTTGATGTCAGACACACAATTTAGAGGAAAACCTAAATAAGCAGTCCACTAAACCCTTGAAAACACCTTCATTAAATTATCAACCAGGACTAACATAGGCTTGTGATGATGCTGGCATTGTATGTGCCTCCAAAGACTCAAAACTACCTAAATCATCCTAGCATAGGTGTTTACACTTGTTGAGAAATCAAAAAAATGCATAACAGTAAAAGAAGTAATGTTGACACTATTTCTACGGGTACCTATAGTGTAAGACTGTGACTAGTTCACTGTCAAGAAGTGAATCCTAAAATTAACTAGTATTGTTAATTAAACCTACACCCTGGAGTACAAACAACTAAAGAAAACTAAAACATGAATGTAAACCAAGATTTGTTCATGGATTCATTCATAACATAAGGAATCGAATTAAAACAACATACATTCATGAACTTGTTGGAATATGGCTTTGAGAGATTTTTTTGGCTACTTGTGTTGTCATTGATGGCAACTAGAGTCAACAGTATGGTCCGCAGTGTCAAAGTTGCTCCTACCGGCAAGAAAAGTAAGAGACTATAATCTACCGGTAGAAAGTATGAAGAACTAGGTATCCGGTTGATAAGTTGATATGAGTACTTCACTAGATCACTATTTTGTGGTGTGGATCCCAAGGGAAGCTTGTTCAACATGTATACTATCCTACTGGTGATTTTTGTGGTGTCACATTAGTCAGAGTACGAGTTAAGAGATTCAATAGAATGATTTATTATTTATTCTTTCTGTAGACACCTAAATTTGGACACTTATATTTGTCCAAATTTTCCCTCTTCGTCTAAATACCCTCTCATTAGCATTAATTAAGTAATATTGTTATTATTTAATTAATACCCTCAAATCATCTAAACTCTTAAGGTATTCAGTTAATAATTAAATACCTTACCCCTTTCATCACATGAATTAAATAAATATGACATTTATTTAATTCCTCACATATCACATCCCTTCCTTAATCTTCATCAACCTCCTAATTCAATCATTAAGAATGTGCACATGCCTAATCTTTGATTAGGATATGTCACATCCTCCAACTTTTGCAAGTTGGCCCATAATCTCTATTAGCCACCTAACCCTCTTCTAATCCTTCATTAACTAGCCTAATCAATCTCTCAAGAAATTTATAATTTCTTTTATCCTTCCAAGGAATATTAAATTCTTTTTTCTCTTCCCCATATGATCTTTGACTTGTCACATCAAGTCATATGTGGACTATTCCCCATGTGATCTTTGACTTCTCACATCAAGTCACATGTAGAATCTTCCTAGGTTTTCCTATGCATCTTCTAGAATCTTTTGACTTGTCACATCAAGTCACATGTGGACAAGTGCTTCCCTTTTTGGAACCTTGTCTTGTTCATGAGATTCTTGCAAGTATGTGAATTTTTAATTCAAATTATTTCTCCAACTACTTTCCCTTTTCCCATGGAGATTTTTGAGGAATTCTAAAATTCCTCAAAAGTCACTGTCATTCTCACTTAAAAACAAGAAGTTCCTTTTTGAGGAAATCTTCTCATCCCCTAAGGTACTTGCAAAGTACTTGTCCTTCTTCCACATCATGTACCCTTCTTCCACCTCATTTACACCACCATTTCTAGGTCATCTCACATTCCACATGTCAAGATGTGAGGGCTTGTGAGTTTTCAACTCACAAAAGACCTTCATCTTGGCTTTGTTGGTTTAATATCAACTAGAGAATTCAACTTCCTCTATAAATACCCCCTCTTTTATTTCATTTAAGGACTTTTGCATGCCATAGCCAAACTCTTGCAATTTTATCATTTGAAGCCACACTTAGCCATATTTTCATATCTTGCACTTGCATCTATTATCATCCATTTTTGTAACCATCTTGCATCCTCACTCTCATTTTCCATCGAAGGAGCATTCACAACATCACGAATCAAGGGCCAACCAAAGGACAACTTGACAAGGTAAAACTTTCCATTTATTTTGTTAAGTTAAACATTTTTCCCTATCTTGAGGTGTAAGGTGTTAATCTTTGTTTCTTGCACTCCCTTGTTTGTTGCTCATTTCTAAAATGATATTTTCACCTGATCACATTTCTGGCATGCCCAATGGGACCCATAGACGGGTTTGTATCTTTTATGTTCTCTATTTTTTTACTTTTTGCAAGTGCAAGTTGCAGAGAGGCGAACTTTCCCTAGTAGAGAGGTAGACCCGACCATCTAGGGCTGGACCCACCCTCTAGGGGCGGACCTGACTGAGTAGAGGGGTGGACCCACCCACCAGAGGTGGACCCGACCAAACCTAGGGGCAAACCTGCCCTCTAGAGTCCAGAAATAGAATAATTTTTTAGTTTTTCCACAGAGGGGCAGACCCAACCTTGAGGGGCAAACTCGACTTTTTCCAGGGGAGGACTCGACCTTTTCCAGGGGTGGACCTAACCTCTAGGGGCAGACTCGACCAAAACAACTTTTTCCAAAAGGTAAAAATTGAGTTTTAAGCACTTTTTTGGCTATTTTGAGTGTTTTTGACCCCCTAATGTGTGTTATTTGTGTCTGTGTAAGCATCTAATCAACATTTGGCAAGGAACAAGAAAAAAAATCACTAACAAGTTTCCTTGCAGGGCTATTTATTTATCAATTGTTGCTTGTTGTTTCTTGATAACTTAGGCACATAGCTTAAGTAGAGGTGTCAATTTACCTTGTGTGTTGTGCTTATTGGTAAGCTATTTGACATATCCAATCCCCTTGCACCATTTGGCGATCCTGGGTGACGAGAAATCGTAGCTTACCAAGTCCTTTGAGTCAACGCATTTTCTTTTTATTAGGGGACTTGCTTGGGATTTTATCACCCCAAGGACGCATCCCAACCACACGCATCGACGGGTATATAAATGAGGGAGAGCCAAAGATGTACCCAATCCAATCAAGGCTGCAGAATGAGTGAAGTGTCAGATGACGTGAAGAGTTGGTTTGAGTCTTTAGTATCTTGCTAAGGTTTTTGACTTATGCTTGTGATGGGTTAGTGTTCACGGTTTGGGCCTCACATACTAGGTGTATATCGAGGACTCCTTAGCAACCATGTTCATCCTAGAATAGGAGACTTTGTTGGCCATACCCCATTCTACTAGTCTTAGGATTGTATTGCTTGAACTATTTTCTTTGTGCGAAACCAGTAATTTTCTGTCTAGTCAAGTCAGCCTTATCCTCTAATTGTTGTTTGCTATGTGTTTGGTCCTTTTCCATTTTTTTCTTTTAATTTTTTTTGCAAAACCAAGTCGCACTGGGCCCGTGGGTGGACCTCGGACTTTATAGGGCTTAACCTAACCCTTTGAGCTCTTTTTATACTCAAGCCATCATTTCCAACACCTGTTTTGTCATTCTGAACACCTGTTTCCACATTTCGATCACTCATTTCCTCATCCTGAACATTTGTACACCCATTCTAAGAATCCATCCCTCATCCCAAACATTCATCCCCTCAATTCGAGCGTTCATTTCCTCGGTTCGTGTGCCCATTCACCTATCACAAACAACTATTTTCTATCCATTTTCAGTTTTGATTAGATTTTTTTTGTCCATTTTTAGTTCCAGGGGTGTACCTACCCTAGTAGGGGTGGAATTGACCTCCAAGTGTGGCCCTAACCTTCAAACAACTTTTCCCGTCCTCCATTTGGTCGTTCTGGGTGTTGTTCCTTCATTTCAATTGATCGTTTTCACGTTCTGGGTGACCGTTCATTTGTTCTAAGCATTTGTCCCCTCATCCTCAAGGTCAATCTTTGCCATCGAACATCCATTTACCCATTTTGA
>VDFB02361505.1:0-23798 GCA_007258455.2 Sequoia sempervirens
AATCAACAAAACCCCAAGCAAAGTTGGAAAAAAGGAGGCCCTTTTGGCAAAATAAGAAGGAATGAAAGTGGATTGGAAACAAATGCTAAGCCTTGGGGTAGTAAGCTTTTCACAATGCCGGTGGAGATCATAAAGGGAAGAGTGGAGAGGCTACGCAATCATGCCCTCTTCGCGAAATGGTGCGGCCCAGGTGATCCAAAAGAAGAAATCATGAATTGGTGGCAACAAAACTTTAAAGACTGGGTAAGTATTAACCCCCTTCCCAATGCCTTTTACTTGATAGAATGTATAGACTGGAACCTAAAATAGCAAATAGTGTTTCACAAACCCCTATTCTTTAATGGCCATAACTTTCATTGCAAAAATTGGGAATCCATCTTTGACCCATGGCACTACAAGATCAAACAAACCCCAACATGGTTAAAACTGATTGACCTCCCATCAAAATATTGGAGTGTGGAGGCCATGACTAAAATTGGTGATTCCTTAGGGGTTTGCTTGGGAATAGATGAAGATTTCATAAATGGGAAAAAAGATGCAGAGGTAAACATCCTGGTAGAAATTGAGGAAGGTCTAGGGATCTACAAGAGCCTAGAATTCATCTCGGAGTTTGGGTCTTGGATTCAGAAAATAACCAAGAGTGATGTCAACAAGATAGGGAAGTGTCTTTCTAGAGAGGATATCAAGAATGGAAACTTTGACATAGTAGAAGAGGATAATCCCACTGGTATTAAGAAAAATACCAAAATAGGTCCATTAGTGAATTCTGGTGGAAATGGAGGTAAGTTGGAATCAAGGGGTGTTGGCCTAAAACAACTGTCTGGAAAGCGCCCCAAAGAAAGAAAATCGGGAGACCTTGAATGGCAAGCAAATATAATCTTAAGTCAAGACATGTCAAATGTTGAAGAAGTAAGCTTGTAGGCTCAAAAGGATTTGAGCACTCTCCTAGAGCACACCAAAGACTTGGAAAAAGCCATTTCATCACAAATAGGAGAATTCCTAAGCAACAAAAAGAACCCGGATACCACAAGTCTGGAGACTAGGTATGCTCAAGGAAGAAAAGTAGAGGAATCAAAGGAAAAGGAGGAGACAAGTATTAAAGAAGACAATGCATCTCAAAAGTATCAGCAGGAGGAAAAGGAGGAGGAAGAAAACACCCAATCAGATTATGAATTAGGCGAAGATTAGGTATCAAATGAAGAGAATGCAGAGGAAGCTGAAGAAGGGGAATTGTGGGAGGAAAGAATGTTGGAATAGATCCAATCCAAGCTAAATAAACCAAATATAAAAGGGAAGGGGAGGAGAGGCCCTAAAACCAATAAAGCCAAATTGGAAATAGCAACCAATGCGATAGGGCAAACAAAACTTTAGAAAGGGAAGGAGGCTCTCCTTCCCCAGCCACAATGAGAATCATAACATGGAATGTTAGGGGCTTAAACGCCCCTAACAAATGGCACATGGTCAAGTGCCAAATTGATCAATCAAATGCGGATATATTCATACTACAAGAAACTAAGTGGGACTTAGAAGAGATCAAAAATAGAATGAAATGGTGGAAACAATGGGATGGTTGCTATGTAAGGGCGGAAGAAGCTTCAGGAGGGCTAGGCATTATCTAGTACCCACTCACAGTATCAAGAGAACTGTTGGAGGAAAATAAGAATTGATTAGCACTAAAATGTAGAGTGTTACAAAGAAATGAGCAATTCACACTAATTAATTCTGATGGCCCCACCCAAATAGGAGATAAAAGAGAAATTTGGCAACAAATCACCCAGGCCATTTCGATCCATGGAGGAGAAAAAGGAATCATAGCAGGGGACTTCAATGCAACCCTGAACTGTGAAGAAAAGAGAGGTGGGATAGGGAGAACTACAAGAGTCAAACAGGACTTCCAAGAGTTTGTAGATAACAACCATCTAATGGATATAACTACAAAAAATGGCACCTTTACCTAGACAAATAAAAGGAAAGGATTTACAAACATAGTTGAGAGGCTGGATAGATTTCTTCTGTTTGGAGAATGGGGAAGAAGCAACCAAACATATGAAGCCACTATCTTACCCTACGTGGGCTTAGATCATTTCCCAGTGTAGCTACTAATACAGCCAGACACAACTCTTGCTGGTTGTCCTTTCAAGTTTGAGAAAATGTGCCTTAGAGATGAAAAGCTTCCAGAAATGATTAAGAAATGGTGGAAGAAGCCCCAACTAGGGAACCATTCTTGTTTATATATTCTGAATAGAAAATTGAACTATGTGAAAAATAAACTAAAGGAGTGGAATAGAGATCATTTCAAGAATATCTTTCAAGAGAAAGATCGGGTGACCAAAGAACTATGCACTCTCAATGAACATATCATAGACAAAGGAATGGATGGGGTGGACTTTGAGTCAGAAAAATCTCTCAAAGAAGAATTGTAAGAGATCTTGAAAAGAGAATAATTCTTTTGGAGGAAAAAATCTAGGGAAACATGGATCAAGGAAGGAGACCGCAACTCAAAATACTTTCATAGAACAGCAGTAACCAACAAGAGTAGGAACAAAATAACATCCATAACAAGAGAAGATGGATCGCTAGCCCAGTCATTGGAGGAAGTAAATGAGGAGGCCGTTAATTTTTTCCAAGTAATATTAAACAGACCATCGGAGAATAATGAGGAAGTCAAGAACAAAATGCTAGCTTCAATCCCAAAGATCATAGGGGAAGAATAGAACAAAATGTTATTCAAACAAATAAGTAGAGAAGAGGTGCAAAAGGTGGCTTTCAACTAAATCCAGATAAATCACCGAGTCTAGATGGCTTTCCTGCTTGTTTTTTTCAGAGATTTTGGGATATAGTAGGAGAAGATTTATACCTGGAAACAGAAGAATCAAGAAAAAAGATGACCATGTTGGGAGCAACAAATCACACATTCCTGGCATTGATCTCGAAGAAAAAGGAACCTGTGAAAATGGGAGACTATAGGCCAATTGCTTTGTGCAATACAGTGTATAAAGTGATCACGAAAATAATATCAAACAGACTGAAGGGAGTTCTGGATAGCATCATTTCGGAGGAACAAAGTGGTTTCACCTCAGGCAGGTCAATTGTGGAAGGCATAATATCAACTCATGAAACCCTGCACTCGACCAGAAAGGTGAGAGATCCATGTATGGTTATCAAGTTGGATATTCTTAAAGCATATGATATGGTGGATAGAGAATTACTACTGGAGGTACTCAGGAAGTTTGGCTTCCAAGAGGATTGGGTTAAATGGATTAAAATTTGTATCTCCACGGCAAAAATCTCAGTACTGGTTAATGGGACAGCTTGGGGTTTTTCACATCTTCAAGAGGGATAAGGCAGGGAGATACCCTCTCCCCCTTCTTATTCATCATAATGGTAGAAGTTATGGGACAGGAGATAACAACATTAAGGTAGGACGACAAATGGAAAGGAGTGAAAGTTGCCAATGGTGTTGAAAATTCAACACATCAACAATTTGCTGATGACACAACTCTATTCGGAATGGCTAGCAGAAGAGAAGCATGAACCATCAAATCTTTTTTGGATGAATATTGCCAAGCATCGGGACAAAGCATAAACTGGCATAAATCAGAGGTCTTTTTTCTCAATACTCAACCGATCCTTCAAAGAGATTTGGCAAGAATTTTGGGATTGAGAGTGGCAAACTTTCTAGGTAGATTTTTGGGTACCCCCCTTTTTGTAGGCATCAACAAAAAATGCTATTGGGAAGAGCTAATCAACAATTGCAAGAATAAGCTAAGGACATGGAAGGGAAAATGGCTTTCAGCAGCAAGAAGATTATTGATGGTGAAGGTTGTTCTTTCAGCCATACCAATTTACTCAATGGCATGCCTAAAAATTCCAACAACAATGGATGAAAAGCTTAATCAAATTTTTAGGAATTTTTTCTGGAGTGGCACAAGAGATCATCAAAAATTTCCACTTGTGGCCTGGAAAAAAGTTTGCACCCCTAAAGAGGCTAGTGGAGCAGGTCTTAGACAATTAAGACTAATGAGCATGGCAGTAGGTGCAAAACTGGTCTAGGAAATGTATGCAAAAGGAGATCAAAGATGGGTCGGGATCTTGAGAAGAAAATATCTAGACTCAGACTCTCCAACCCAAATCCTTAGAATTGCGAACCCTCCTCGAGGCTCGGCCATTTGGAACTACTTGATGGAATGTAGGGATATAATCACAAAACATGTGACCTGGGAGTTGAGGGATGGTAAGTCAGCATCCTTCTGGCAAGATTCATGGAATGGCAAAGAAGTTTTAGCAGCTCTTCCTGGTCTGGATATGATTAGATCAGAAACTATAAGAACTTGGGGTGAGAAGGTATGCAACTATGGAAGGATGATAGTTGGGGAGGGAGTAAAAGAATGGGAATGGAACTCTCTACAAAATCTAGAAGCACCACAAAACCAGAAGGATGCTCTAACGACAATATTAAAAGAAAGAACTTTTTTGCCTTCCAATCAAGATGACATTATTAGGTGGTGTGGTTCTTCGACTGGGACATATGCAGTCAAGCTTGGCTATAGGCTAAAGGAACAAGTAGAGGCAAGACAAAATTGGTCGAGCAAATTACTATGGGGGAGAAATTGTCTACCTAAAGTAGGAGTATTTGCTTGGTTGGCAATTCAAAAAAAAGATCTTATTTGAGGATAGATTAGCCACTTTCGGAATTCAAGGCCCAGGGAGATGTATTTTATGCAAAAATGATAATGAAACCTCAGACCGCCTGCTTCTTAATTTCCCTTACTCAATGCAATGCTGGCATCATTTCATGAGAAAGCTCAGTTGGAAAATCCCCTTACCAAAATGCCTACTAACATGGTTCAATATGTGGCCTCTTCCTAGAAGGAAGGCAATATTTGACAGCATTTGGCCCATAGCCCCATCAATAATAATATGGGAAATTTGGAAGGAACGCAACAGGAGGATCTTTCAAAATAAGGAAATGCAGCCAGCAAAGTTGTGTGAGAAAATCAAAGGAATGATCACTAAAACAGTAAATGAAGCAGTCAGATCAAATCCAGGGAAGAACTTGGAACATATTCGAATTGGGATGACCAGATGAAACATGCTTTCAAGGGGTTTCTTATTCCCAAAATTATAGGGCTAGGTCAGTCACAAGGCTTCTCAGCAAAAGAGAAGGGAATTTAAATGGGAACCACCGAAAAAGTGGTTGGATCAAGATCAACTTTGTTGGGGCATCTTGAGGTAACCCAAGCCTAGGCGGTGTTGGATGTGTAGCCAAAAATGAAAAGGGGGAGACAATGGCAGAGAATTCCAAACCTTTGGGGATCTGCACAAACAATGAGGCAGAATTACAAGCAACTCTAATGGGAATTCATTTGGGCATATACTTAAAGGCAAAAATGATTCAATTAGAAGGTGACTCCCCATTAACTATAAACTCGATCAGACAGAAAAATTGTCCCAACTGGAAACTGAATCACTGGCTCCAAGCAATCACGCAACTTCTGAGTGGGTTCGAAGATTATAAAGTATCACATATTTTTAGAGAAGGGAATCAAAGAGCAAACTTTTTGGCAAAAGTAGCAGTAAGCAATAACTAAGATTAAGATTTTTCAAATACCTAAGAATTTGAATTTTGATGACTAGCTTTACTTTTGGATCCGCTTACATATCTTTGCAGCGTCGTTAGTTTTCTAAGTTGTGCTAGTTTTACACGAGATCTTCGGGATGTGCTCATGTGGATCCCATGTGGCTAGGCAAGTGTAAAGCATCACTCACTTGAGGGCCACCATGGTTCCACCTAGACCTGAGGAAGTGCCTTTGCAAATTGATAATATTAAAACAAAAGAATATAGCCTTATACGTGCGAAGTACGTGGAAGGACATCTGATAAGGCCTTTCCGTCAAGTGATGAGCTAGGATAAATTTGTCATCTGCTAAAAGAACTCATTTGTAATAGTCAGATAGCCAAAAGGACATACTTCCTAAAAATGTGACGTCAGGCCTTGGTTTCAGTGTTGAATGCAAATTGATTATTCTAAAGAAGCCTCTCGAAGTATTGTTTATAGTTTGTAAAAATAGAGCGACAAGTGGGATATAGGTGCCTTTCGTTTTCAATAGGTGTAAGCAGACAACTTTTAGTTTATAATGGAGACTCTGCTAGCTCTCAGTTTAGATAAACAACAATAAGCATTTAGAGGCGAAATCTCAGATAAACGTCTTTAGGGAATGCTTTCGTCACCGCACCCAATAATCCTTTGGGCAGTAAAGCGGGTCCCAGGTCCTGAGTTCTTGTGAGCCTATCATAGGGCAAGGTCTAATTCTAAAATTCTTGCTATGTTTTTGGCAGTTCTTGTGCAAATGGAGGTTTCGAAGGAGAACGCCAAAAAGCTTACTCATATGGTCTTCAAGCATGCCTAGTTAGCGGAAATCGATGCGGCATTGGATAATGTCACAAAAATAAGTGATACCCATGCCCCAAAATTACTACATGATTGCATGCACGACAGGGAGATTATAAAGTTTCCTTTGATTCAAACCATAGAGCCTAAAATTTATGAAAAGCTCTGGGACGTTTGTGAACGCAACATCTTCTCCCTACTTTGTGCTAAAGTTGGTCACCAATTTGCCTCATGGTTGGGCTTTGTGCTATTTGGAGGACGAAGATTTGGTGAATGAGATTGTGGTCAGTGATGAGGAAGACTGGGAACTAGGGCTGGGGGAAGAATGGCACAAAAATGATGAGCAGATCCAGAACAGAAGGCCAAAATCCCAGCTCATGCCAATTGTGGTCCAGATTGTCCAGTGATTGCAGACTTCAAAGCATGGCAGAAACACTTCGTCTCAGATGAGGATAGTGATGAGTAAGGCTAGTGATCTAGTGTTTAAAGGTTTTTGGCATAATATGTGTTGTTAAATTTGCTATCTATGTAAAGGTTTCTTTAGTCAGTCAGTTTTGTATGGTTTGAAGGGTTCATAAGAATTTTTTGGTGTTAGCTCGGTCATTCTGCAGTTTGGTCTAGGATAATATCAGCATCATTTCCAAGATTTTGTCTCTGGCCCTGGAATTTTTGATCTAAAAGTATCAAAATAGGATGTCAATAGGAAAAATATAGCATTAGGAGTATATGCTCAATGTACTACCAATTGTAATATCTTTTCAGAAAGTAATACAGGGTGCTACCCCATATAGCAGTAATTTAACCATCAAAAAAAACCCTAAAATTATAATCTAATATGTGTTTTTTTAGCAAAATACTCTATGATGAGTAATTTTATCCACCTTACAACTATCATAACTTTGCTTTTCCCCTATGGATACAAGCTATATATTAGTACCTAAATGAAGATGTAATTTTTCTTATTTTTATCTTGAACAGTTTATTGTATTTCCCAACTAATGTATTTATCTCTAAATGATACACATAATTTATAATATAAATATAGGAACCTATTTTATGTAATATATTTCCATCATAATTAAATTAGATACAAATGTGCGTGTATGTATATTGTTATGGGGGCTTAGAAATTTTGAACTCAACATCCACCATATGTGCCATGTCATATTGCTCCATATTTTTTCTCTAGTTTTTACATTTTACTACGATATTGATTTATGCTTTCAACATGCTACAAATGACAATTATGAATATTTTCCTAGTACTAGACACATGTACAACTAGTGAATTGTGTGTAGGTGTTGAGGATGACTTGTTCTTTATAGGTATATGAAGATAATGAGATTTCAACTAAAATACAAAACTATAATTTTCATCATTTTTTACTTAGTACCACATATTTACGTTGGATTTATGATTCATATAAGTTCACACCCACACACACCAAAGTGAGGAAATAATAAAGGGATGAAATTTTATACATAATAACACTTTTATGTAACTAGGTGAGGGTAGCTATCTTCTTCCCAATATGATAAGCGTCTAGCATCATGACTTAGTTCTACATGGATGCAATGTCATCATATAACATAACCAAATACCTAGTCATGCTTTGTAATGTTTGATTAGTGTCAAGATGAGGTGGTTTTTGATGGATTGTAGGAAACACAAGATTGTGGCATTGAGTAAACTAATGAATGTAAGAGGTGTGACCTTAACATTCATCGGAGTGACCTAGTTTTAGATTTTAGCCAAAGGGGGAAGAAATATTCCACTCTAATTTGATGGTTTGATTAATGTAGTATTAATAAAATGTATGAAATAAATTTTAGTTTTTTTGGAAGAGAAGTGAGAAGAACCTATACATGAATGTGAATTTTTGAGTTGAATGCACATAAAATAATTAGAACTTTAACCCAAGTAGCAAATAATTTTTTAATCTAATTTTTTGGATGTTTATAGTATATATAATATATATACTTTTCATTATCATATACCAGTTGTTTGCATGCATCCAATTCTCTATCAATAGTTATTAGTACTCTTGATTGATTTCTTCTTTTGCAAAATCAAATTTGACTAGGAGCACATTTTAATGGTTCAAAAGTTTACTTTTTTGTACGCATGTCTGAAAGGGTCTTGTGTGGTGGGATGGATACTCCAATTAAGTTAGTGAGCACATATAGGTAGATGGCCTTCCTTGAAGAAATCTTGGAGCTTCGATTGAAGCAAATTATGGAGTCATAATTCCTATTAATTGGTGTGGTCAAGTTCATTTTGGGTCATTAATTCATGTTATTGTGGGAGCAATATAGAGTGGATTTAGATATCTCCTCATGGTTTCTAGCGACTCTTCTTGACTTGCAAACCTTGAAGGCGGATGTGGATAAAATAGCTTAGAAGTATTCATACTAGAAATATTAGGTGGGTTGGAGGAGGTATTGGAAGTGGCCTCTCTAGGATTTGGCATACATAGGCCTTACGACATAGAGCTTCTGTTTGTTCTAGGTGAGGTGGTAAATTTTTACCCTTTTATCCTGGACATCAATTACATGACTTTGCATAAGAAAAGGGAGCATGCTGAGATGGGGGTAAGCTTCCTAAAGAAAATGCTACATCTTGAGCCAATTCAAGACTTTTAGTAGGTTGGAAATTTTTTCAATTATGTGCAAGATTTTGGTGATGAATAAGTTCATCATTCTTGTAAGGTCGAATTTTTATTTTGTTGTGTTGAATTTTTTTCCTAGCTAGAAATTTTGTTTGGTGTAGGGTTAGAGGATATTTTTTGGGTTGGGGACGCTTGGATAATGGTTTGGCTAATTTTTTAGTTGCTTAAAGTTTTGATGGTTGTCCTATTACCCTGGCTCTACACAACTATTTCTGGGTTATTAGTATGGGGGGTTGCATATTTTTGGTGTATTCTTGATGCAACTAAAATGAATGTAATTTTCCTTCTATATTAATAAAAATTGTTCAGGCCTTTGGCCTTCTATCTACATCTCAACAAAATATACATTTATTACTACCATGCCCACAACAAAACTAAAATCAAATAAACCATTTAGTTATCCATTTACTAAGGCTAATGCAACTTCATCCATTTTTACCTTGATCCCAACAAAAGATTCCCATTCATCTAATCATGTTAACATTTCTATGTGTGCCATTTTTTGTGCATATATAAACTAGTAAAACTAATATGAAGGATAAATTCTTGTTACAATTCTTTATTTCATTTTATTTCTATCTAATATTCCTCCACCTTCCTCTCCCTACCTATTTATTCTATGGTGCTTACATCACCACCAAATATGTTAATATTTTAGATAACCAAAGGATGATTTCCTCCATTCCCAAGGGATTTGAATGCTATAATCATTAATAATAAGGAATCTAACTTAGATGGCCCTAATAGAGACTATAAAGATAATGTGAACACTTCCATATTTGAAAAGCCTATGTGACATTATATACCTTAAAATTCACATATCCATGATAGCTCTCAATCCTCCACCTATCTAGAACCCTCATACAATCCCAATGTTTTCCCTTGAGATCTCCCATAAGACCATAGGGTCCATGCTTTATAGGGAGAGGGTTAGATATATTGAGTATTAGGTGGGCTACTTGAAAAGTGACATTGCTTAAATTCACATTATCAGCAACACCCTTGAGGGATTCAAATCTAAAGAAATACCTTATCATGTGCATGTATATTGAGGTTTTTAAATAACTTATATTTTACCTAATATATTTCTTTGGTATTATGTGGACAAGAAATACCTTATCATGTGCATGTATATTAAGGTTTTTAAATAACTCATATTTTACCTAATATATTTCTTTGGTATTATGTGGACGAGGATAGTTTAATTATTGTAATAGGTATTGGCAGTTTCCATACTTAATGTTATTTGATGCAATATATTTGATCTCAATATTTTGTATGTGAGTGTACGTGTCCATAAAATAAGGAAAACTTTACAAATACACATTTTTCTTAATACTAGGAGTCTCTCAAGTAAGATAATGTGTAGCTCATCATCATAAAATTGATACTTTATTTTATTATAATCATTGAAAGTGGATAACATAATCGTTAATAGTTTGATTAATTTGTTGGACATGATTTGTTAAATCTTTCATAATCATTTTTGAGCCCATATTAATACAAAATTATTTCAACAAGCTACATGCTAGGTAATCAAAATAATGTTTATAAGCTACCTAGGTACTATTGTGCATGTTTTGTACACATGCCCCACTGAAGGAAAGGACCCCCCTTTTGCTTTTGCTTTGCTTCTGTCAGTTTGGCCCCTTCTCATTTTCTTCGCTTTTTCCTTCTTTTTTTAACTTTGGGGACAATTTTCATTTGGATTTGGGATGTTTCTATGATGTCTAAGTGAACTACCAAGGTTTTGTTGAGTTTGGAAGAGTTATAGTGTAAATTTCACTACACGTTTCCATCTGTGGGTTTCCATTCACGTTCGCGAGTTTCCATCCGCAGAAGTCCATCCATGGGTTTCCGTCTGTAGAAGTCCATTTGTGAAATGTCATTGCAAACAACGCTGGACCTTACGACTTCCATATTCCAAATCTCCATATCTCAAAAAGGGGTACAAAATTTAAGTTTTCAACATCTAGGGCCCATAAAATGAATGTTTTTGCATGCCCAAAGAGGTTTGAGTCAAATTCGCCAAGTGTTTAGACATTGTGGAAATTTCACTATGGAAGTCCATCTACGAAAGTTTGTCCACAGAATACCATTTGTGAAATGTCATTGCAAATAGTGTTGAACCCTCTGACTTCTGCATTTCAAATTTCCACATGTTTCAAAATGAGTCAAATCTTAAGGAAATATGTCTTGACACTCTTTCTACCCCTTTTTCCATGTGCTAAAATTGAAAATTATCAAATTTAATAAGTGTTTAGAGTTTGCAGAAATTTCTTTATGGGTTTTCATCCATAAGTTTCCATCTGTAGAAGCCCATCTGTAGGTTTCCATTTGTGGGATTTCATCCACAGAAGTCCGTCTATGGGTTTCCATCCACAAAAGTCTGTTTGTGAAATGTTGTTGCAAATGGTGTTGGATCCTCCGGCTTCCGAATTCCAAATCTCTGCATTTCAAAAAGGGGTTAAAATCATTGAGAAATAGGTCTAGGAACCCTTCTAATGCATCTTTCATGTGCTTAATTTAAAAAAAACTCAAAATTGCTAAGAGTTGTGGCTTTGCGGAACTTTTCATGTGGGAAGCTATCTTATGAATGCCATGGTCCCCAATGTCGTTTTTAGGGTGCAAACTTGTCCGGCTTCCCACCTTGCAGTTTTTGCATTTCATTTTTTCCACATTGATCTTTTCTTGAAAATTTAAGGCGTGTTGTCATCTACGCCTCAAAACTATCATTTCCCCACATGCCAAAATGGATAAAACTCAAATTTGTTCGATGTCAAAGCTTTGTGAAATCTCGATGCAAGATGTCATCCATGGGATGCCTTATGTGGAATGGCGTTCCAATTGTGCCAGACCCTCCGGCTTTCGCATTGCTCCGACCCTCAAAAGTGAAATCTCCTCAAAATTCAATTTCCCAAAAAGGAAAGTTTCTCGAAATGTCAAAAAGGAAATTCTCTTGAAATGAAAAATTTTCAAAAATGGAAATTTTCCCAAAACTAAAATCTTTCCCGAATATAATTTTTTCCAAAATGGAATTTTTCTTGAAATGCAAATTTTCCCAAACTTGATTTTTCTTTCAAAAGTAGGAAAATTTCCAAAAATGGAAAGTTTTTTTGAAATATGAATTTTTTTGGATGGACTATAAATTGATAAATTTTAATATTTTTGGATGGTTAAATCATGATATTTTATGACACAGGTGCTTCTTGGGATGTTTGGAGGGATAAAGGATAAACTCATTGAAGGGCCAACATATGAAGTCATGCCATATATTGGAGGGAGGAGAAAATGAATTAAATGGACAAGATGAACATGCATATGGATTCATGCAAGGCCTTATTTACTAGCAAGTCAGAATTCCCGCTTCTAGCTACAAGAAGAAATAGGCTACATGACAAAATTGGCTAGAAGAAAAAATAGACTAAAGACAAAATGGCTGCAAATTTTATATTGTGAAATATTGTAGTTATCTTGGACTTGATGTAAACCCTAATTTGAATTAAATATGGGCCATTCATTGTGAATTAATCTTGGCCATTCATTTAGGCTTTGGAAAGCTATAAATAGGGGCATCCTATGATTTTCAAAGGGAGAGATGAGTTGTTGTAGAAGGCATTTTGAAGCAATAAAAGGAAGCACTGAAGTTAGGTGTTTTCTTTGAGCTTGCTCGTTATGTGTGCATGATTCATCCTCCATGTTTATTTTATCTTGTTAGTTTCTAGAATGACTTTAATGGTGGCTATGTGTTACAGTATATGATGCACTTCAAGCTCATGCTTTTTGTGGTTTATTGATGATAGATCACTTTGTAAAACTAGTCTGAGCTTATTTACTTGTTGCACTGAAGTTCAACTGTATGTGTATGCTTTAAGTATCCATGTTACAGTCTAAAAATATACAAATAGCCTTAGAAGATTGCATTCGTTTTGTGGCACTATAGGTTCCTCTTGGTCAAGAAAAACTTGGTTGTGGGAGTCTGTCTACTATAGCACTGGTTATTGTTGTTGATTTTCATAGTTTAGAGTTAGAATAACTTCTCTCAACCCTTTCACCTTTTGATATTTCTTTTAGATTAGGGTTAGTTTAGGATTCCAACATCATTGCAATATTAAATCTGATGATTGAAGGGAGTTTTAGCTTGTTGTTCTAAATTTACATTTATGTAACCTATCCATTTTCAAATGTTTGAAACTTCACCACAGACCTAAAACATCCATGCTTTGTGAACCATAAACGCCCCTTGTGATTACTAGAAAATTACACATCAACACTGAGTTGTTTTTGCATAGTCCTGACACCTGAGTGACCTTGGGGTGATTTTCTAAAAATTAGTTGCATACTTTCACCTTTCAAGAGATATAGAACATTTATGTTCTATCTGTGTTGAGAATTGCAAAAAAAACCCATCAACAAAACTGGCACTAGAAGGAATGGGAGCTCAAAGTTGCAAAGCTAGAAGTTGGATGAGCCTTCATGTGAAATCTGAGATATAATAGATCTCATTATACACAGAAAAATTAAAAATCAGAAAATTTGAAGACACAAAATTTGAGTTGAGATGGAGCAAAAATTTCATATTAATATCACTCAACTTCAAGAATATTTGAATGAACAGTTGAAGAAAACATTGCATCAACTTGCATTGTGAAACAAATGCATAATTCATAACACTTGTAGGCACAATGAATTGGAATGTGTAACCTTCTTGAGTAGAATTGAAATGGCCTTGTAGGGAGAGATCTTCTTTTGGGACTTGCATAAACCCTTACCCTTTGTGGATATAGAAGAAGATTTTTTTGTGGCAAAAGCCTTCGAGGAGATGATCAAAGAACAATTGAGTAGTGAGGATGGATTAAACTTAGAGGAAGTGTTGTTGTTTGGATGGTGCAGGGTGAATAATGAATCTCATTCAGAATTCACCTAATCTTTATGTGCAAATATCATTGATGAAGTTAAAAGATATTCAAACCAGATAGAGCAACCACCCAACAATGAAGAGGAATCATCTATTGAGGTAGAAGAACAAGTGGCAGTTGAAAGGCAACACATATAAGTTAAATTAGGAAAATTTGTAGTAGTACATGCTGAAATAGCCTACACACATGTTGAAGATAAGAGGGAAGAAGCTAAAATCCTTGGGATAATAGAGAAGAAAGATGAGTGTTCGAACGAAATGAGAATCAAAGGTGTTGTCCCTATGGATGAAGGTAGTCAATCCCCTACAAAGGGAGATACAGATGAGTTGGATCAACCCCAAGATGAAGGACTTAGTAAACAACCCTCTTCTACAAGTGATGATGAAGACCTAGTATTGGAAAGGCAGGATGAACTCATTTCAAGGCTCATGAAGGACTGGTTAGAATTACAATACCAAATAGATTTGGAGGAGCTATTTCTACCCAATTGGTGCAGGATACATGATTTAGCCCATTCAGAGCTCGGGTGCAATTTGTTTCAAGCAACAATCAAGCAAGTGAAAGAACAAGTGGAGCAGCCCAATGCAGACCCTCCTGCTATTACTCTAGGAAGTGTATCAAAAGTAGAAGAACTTGAACCAAGTGATGGCTCATTTGAATGTAGTTCATAAGAAAATTTTGGGATAGCAACATAAGAGGAATAATACAATCCCAATAATGATACAAAAAATCCAAGTGTTGAGCCATCCTTTGGAAACCAAGAGGCCTCTCCTTTGTCAGATGATTTACACATTATTGATTATCAACTCCATGAGGAATCCTCAGAGAGGAATCACCGAGCAGCCTTTAGTCCTCTCAAAATAGTGTACATTCACTGATTTCTTTCCATTGGGAGCTATACTATAGAATTATAATGACATTGAACAATGGGAAGTTTCAACAAATGGTGGTGAAGAGGACATATTACCTGAACCTCCAAATGATGAAGCAATTGAGGCCCTGAATGAGGAAAATGATGTTGTTTCAACATATGGCAGCGATGAACATGTAGAAACACATGAGTACACTAGTGAGCAGTGTGAGGATACTGGTCACTTGGTTGATGAGCCACTTCAACTATTTGCACACAGACTACAAGAGGAAGAAGTCTTGAGCCTAGAGTTCTTGGAAGTTGACATTGAAAGCAGTGTGTCATGCCAATTGTAGGATGCAACATGGAGTCCTTCTTCCTGATCTAATTCTAATCTTCTTTCACATTCCAATAATTTCAATAGGACACATTCATCCATATCATGTTTTAATGACATGGAGCATCATCAAATTGAAATCAGTATGAAGGAAATTAAAGGGGACAGTTTGCTTCCTTTTGAGGACTGCAATCAAATGGACACAAGGACTGTAGATGATCGTCATGATAGTGTATATATCCTTGAAGGGAATCCAATGGAGGTTGTGGATCATAGGGAGAGCTTGGAAGAAGTGTTGGCTGATTCATTTCCTCAACCTTACATGACTATAGAATCAGGTGAAAAATTCCATGAATATGTTGCTTTTGGCTCTCTACATGGTATATTGCCTGATAACTCTGATTATGATCTTTAGATCTACAATGCAAGGGGAATGCTATACCACCAATTACGTCCTCTTAAAGCTACCCATACAATGAAAAATGATGCCATGCATGATTTGAACCATCAAATACCGTTGCCTTTGCGGGATGACATCTAGGTTTTATCTTTCCTTGTTCTTATGAATACTCATATCTATGATTATTATTTTGTTTATGGGGACAAGTATAGGTGGAATTTTTTATGGATTGACCATGGGCTTCACGAATCACCTCAACTATTGGTTTTTCATGATTTTTCTATTAAATTTGAATGTATCAACATTGAGTTTTATCTCATTGGATATAAGGACAAATTTTCATTACTTGGAATTGTAACGATCTCCCTGTTGACTGTACATGCATTACAAAAGCTTATGGGGGTGGGTGTTAGTTCACTTTGTTTGAGCAAGGTTCATTTTGAATCTCTTTGTACATAGCTTGATTTGAGTAGCATAGGTTTCTCTTGTTCTTCTTTCTCACTTTGGTTAGTTTGGGTGGTTTGCTATAGGTTAGGTTGCTTTAGTTTAGTTTTCTTTTAGTTTGGATTTTATTTCACTTTGCTTCTTCAATTCGGGCTTCCCTTGTTTTCTACTAGGAACTTTTTAAAAAACAACAACCATTTCATTATCTAGGATTGTTCTAAGTATTTCTTTGAGAAACTTTAATCATGTTTTTGGAGTGGATAGTGAAGGTTTTCTATTAGTGTCAAACGGTCTGGATGTTTGATCCAAAGAGGATAAGTTAGTTTAATCTGATTCTAATGTATTTTGAAATCTTATATCTCTCACACACTTTAAGAATCTTGAGGTTGTTGTAGGTTCCTTTGTGAAGTTAAGTTAAATGAAAAATCCTAAATTCTGGTTCAGTGCCACTGTGATTCTTAGCCCTAAGTGCGAGCTTCACTACTTGCGAGTTGAAATGTAAAGAATGAAAAAGGTCAAAAAAAATGAAAAAATGAAAGAAGGAGAAGGAAAAAGAATCAAAATCAAAATAAAATTCAACTTTCAGGAGGATCTGAACAACTCTACCGAGGCTATGGACGCCTAGCTGGTAGTAGAGCTATGTTCGAGGGAATCACAATGACAACCTCGTTGGGGCTATGGATACCTAACTAGCAGCTAGGCAATGTTTGGTATGATTTTGAAGTAGAACCATTTACGTGGCTTAACTTGACAAAGCTTAGGTTCTTATAGTGACTTAAGGAGGGAAATGAATGCATTTGCACACACTTAGATTTTCAGCATACTGAAGGTTGGATTGATTGGTGGTTTTGATCCTTTGGTAAATCATTTCAATTTATTTCCAAGCCTAGCATGAAGGTTGAAACCAAAGATTTTGGGTTTGTGGTTCTAGTTTTTCATCAAAATTCTCTAGAGCACTTCCCCAATAGAGTCACCATTTGTTGTACATGTTTTGCACACACACCCCACTAAAGGCAGGGACCCCCTTTTTACTTTTGCTTTGCTTCTGTTGGCTTGGCCCCCTCTCTTTTTCTTCACTTTTTCCTTCAATTTTTTACTTTGGGGACAATTTTCCTTTGGAACTGGGATGTTTCCATGATGCCTAAGTCAACTTACAAGGTTTCGTTGAGTTTGGAAGAGTTGTAGAAATTTCACTACAAAAGTCCATTCACGGGTTTCCATCCGTGGGTTTCTATTTGTGAGTTCTCATCCATGGAAGTTTGTCCACAAGTTTTCATCCACAAATTTCCTTCCATGGGTTTCAATTCGTGGAAGTCTGTCTGCAGAAGTATGTTTGTGAAATGTCATTACAAACGATGCTGGACCCTATGGCTTATGCATTCCAAATCTCCACATTTCAAAAAAGGGTACAAACTTTAAGTTTCCAACATCTAGGGCCCATAAAATGAATGTTTCTGCATGCCTAAAGAGGTTTGAGTTAAATTCGCCAAGTGTTTAGACATTGCAAAAATTTCATTGCGGAAGTCTATCCGTGGAAGTCCATCTACAAATTTGTCATTTGTGAAATGTCGTTGTAAACAACGTTGAACCCTTCGACTTCCACATTTCAAATTTCCACATTTTTCAAAGTGAGTCAAATCTTAAGGAAATATGTCTTGGCACTCTTTCTACCCCTTTTTCCAAGTGCTAAAATTGAAAAACCTCAAATTTACTAAGTTTTTAGACTTTGCAAAAAAATTTCTGCAGGTTTCCATTTGCGGCAGTCTGTCCGCAGGTTTCCATTGGCGAGTTTCTGTCTGCAAGTTTCTATCTATGGAAGTCTATCCACGAAAGTCCATTTGTGAAATGTCATTGCAAACGGAATTGAACCCTCCAAATTCCACATTCCAAATCTCCGCATTTCAAAAAGGGGTACAAATAATTAAGAAATAGGTCTAGGCACCCTTCTAATACATCTTTCATGTGCTTAATTTGAAAAAACTCAAAATTGCTAAGAGTTGTGGCTTTGTGAAACTTTTCATGCAGGAAGCCACCTTACGGATGTCGTGGTCCCCAATGTCATTTTTATAGTGCAAACTTGTTTGGCTTTCCACCTTTCGGTTTCCGCATTCTATTTTTTTGCATTGATCTTTTCTTGAAAATTTAAGGCATATTGCAATCTAGGCCTCGAAACTATCATTTCCCCACATTACCAAAATGGATAAAACTCAAATTTTCTCAGTGTTAAGGCTTTGTGAAATCTCAGTGCGGGATGCCATCCACAGGATGCCTTGTACAAAATGTCATTAATGGCGCCAGACCCTCTAGCTTCTGTGTTGCTATAGCCCTCAAAAGTGAAATCTCCTCAAAATTCAATTTCCTGAAAAGGAATGTTTCTCAAAATGTCGAAAAGGAAATTGTCTTGAAATGAAAATTTTCCCAAAACCAAAATCTTTCTTGAAATGCAAATTTTCCCAAAATTGATTTATCTTCCAAAAGTAAGAAAATTTCCAAAAATGGAAAGTTTTTTTGAAATATGAAATTTTCTTGATGGACTACAAATTGATAAATTTTAATATTTTTGGAGGTTTAAATCATGATATTTTATGACACAGGCGCTTCTCAGGATGTTTAGAGGGATAAAGGATTAGGTCATTGAAGGACTAGCATATGAAGTTGTGCCATATATTGGAGAGAGGAGTAAATGAATTAAATGGACAAGATGAACATGCATATGGATTCATGCAATGCCTTATTTACTAGCAAGTTAGAATTCCTGCAACATGCCAAGCTTTTGGAGGTTACAAAGAAGTTCGTCGAATATGCTATTATATACAAAAGGAGGCTAGAAATAATCTAATAGAAGATAAATATTTATAATTTACAGCTACAAGACGAAATAGGCTACAGGAAACAAATGGCTAGAAGACAAAATAGACTAATGACAAAATGGATTCCAATTTTATATTGTGAAATATTGTACTTATCTTGGACTTGATGTAAACCCTAATTTGAATTAAATTTGGGCCATTCATTGTGAATTAATCCAGGCCATTCATTTGGGCTTTGGAAAGCTATAAATAGGGGCATCCTCTCATTTTCAAATGGAGAGATGAGTTTTTTTTTAAAGGAATTTTGAAGCAATAGAAGGAAACATTGAAATTAGGTGTTTTATTTGAGCTTGATCATTATGTGTGCATGATTCAACCACCATGTTTATTTTAGTCTGTTAATTTCTTGAATGGCTTTAATAGTGGTTGTGTGTTACAATATATGATGCACTTCCATCTCATGATTTTTGTGGTTTATTGATGATGGATCACTTTGTAAAGCTATCTTGAGCTTATTTACTTGTTGCACTCAAGTTCAACTATATGTGTATGCTCTAAGTATCCATGTTATAGTCTAAAAATATGCAAAGATCCTTAGAATATTGCACTAAAATGTAAGTTTCTATTGGTTAACCAAAACTTGGTTGTGGGAGTCTATCTACTATAGCACTAGTTATTGTTGTTGTTGTTCATAGTTTACAGTTAGAATAACTTCTCTCAACCCTTTCACCTTTTGATATTTCTTTTAGATCAGAGTTAGTTTAGGATTCCAACGTCACTGTAATGTTATATCTGATGATTGAAGGTATTTTAAGCTTGTTGTTCTGAATTTACAATCACATCCTATCCATTTTTAGACCTCTGAAACTTCACCACATACCTAAAACTTCCATGCTTTGTGAACCATGAAGACCCCTTGTGATTACCAAAAAATCACACATCAACACTAAGTTGTTTTGCATAGTCATGACTTGACACCCGAGAGACCTTGGGGTGATTTTATGAAAATCAATTGTAGACTTTCACCTTTCAAGAGAGATAGAACATTTATGTTCTATCTATGTTGAGAAGTGCGAAAACACCCATCAATAGGTACATTCTCGATACATCTCAAATTTAGGTGCAACAAAACAAAGAGAATGGCTATGTGATAACTTCAAATGTAGGTGGTCTATCAAGTAGAGGGTTGAATGTTATAATATCTATAATATATTAAGCACATGATCTATCTTTTTCTTAATTCAAAGTAAAGGGTTCATAGAACTATAGTAACAAAAAAAGAATCCCTTTTCCTTACTTGATTTGGAAATAATTATCATTGAATTAACCTAATTTTTCCTAGGTTTAGTGTTGTAATGTGTTGTACACATTCACAATAATCTTGGGCCCCTTTTTAATCAAATAAACCTAATTTGTACCCTCTTTTAAGTGTTGTAAAGTGTTGTAACAAATTTTCACACTTATCTAGGGTCTGATTAATTAAAAGTGGTTAATTAGAGTTAATTAGCCCCTTTAATTCAAATTTAAGCCTTATTTATGACACTTTTTGAGGATCAATCCTAACACCCAGTATTCAAATTGCATAACATTAAATTTGGAAAAATTGAGGTCTTGTAAAATGATCATTCCAAGACCCATTCACATTTAGTGGAAAGTGGGTCCTCTCCACATAGGAACCCCCTTTCTTTGCATATTTGACATGGGTTCTTGATGTTATTTCACCCTCCTAAAGCAAGGTCCTAGAAACTTGTGCAGGACCCAATCGTCTTTAGTGGCGAATGGGTCCTCCTTGAGGAGGAAAACCATTTGGAAAACCATTTTTTAATTTAATTTTGGTGGGATTCTAATGATTTTCTATTCTAGATCTGTTGTCAGCTTGAATTATTTGAATTTTTGGGTTAATCTCTAGATTTAGTTTAAATATGGGGTTAATTCACATTATTTCTCCTAGAAACTTTGAGAGATCATCCTAGTACTTTACAATAGCATTACAAAGAACTTTAAGAGCATTTTCAAAGGCATTTCAAGGAAGATTCTCAAGAGTTTATTGTAACAATTCAAGATCATGTCATCATGTCTAAGGCATAGTGCATTCATGCATGTTATTGAGCTAAGATAGTTAATGTAGCATTGAAGATATACTTGCAAGCATTATTTCACATCTTATTCAAGGACCAAGATCTACATTCTTCATGGCCACTACATGTTAGATTGCTGATTTACACCCCAAGACAACATCCAAGCTATCATCAATTACATATTTCATGTTTCATTCTTCAATTTCCTTATCTCATCATTTGGTTTAATTACCTAAATGGGGTTTGACTCAGGAAAACCCCTATTCACTAACAATCAACAATTTTTTCTCCTCTTGAGCATGTGTTTGCAGATTTATAGGTTGAAGATCAAATGGAGAAGAAATTGGAAGCAAAATTGCAAAAGTTGTCAAGTTGCAAGATTGTCATTTATAGTGCAAGAAGACATAATTGAAGCTATAAAATTTGTTACAAGTTTTTGGGAGTTGAAAACTAGGGATCTAAGAGTGCAGACATCAAATAAAATAACCCATATCTCAGTTTCAAAACCCTAACAGGGACCCATTTTCCACTAAAGGAGAATGAGTCCTTTGTGCCCTAAAAATAACCTTCTTGCAGCAAGGTACACATCACTTTGAGCTCTAAGAACTCCTCTCATAGTTGCTATAATAGTTAGTGTTAGTTTGTAATTGTTATTTACATGTTTTGGCCCTCATAATTATGCCCGCTATCCTATATGAGCTTCCAAGCTCATTTTCCCCTTGACGGTAAGATAGAGTTACACCGCGTGGTTGACAAGAAATTCTTTTTAACCGTTGATCGTTTCAAAAGCTTACTGGCGAACATTCCTCCTGCGTCACTGCATTTAATTTTTTGCCCGCCGAAGTACATATGGTAAAAGATGTAATTTTTCCACGTTTAACTTTTTGCTCGCCGAATTACATTTTAACCTGTTCAATGTTTTTTTAATTATAAAACTTTTTTAGATTACTGTGCAGCAGATTTGTTTTAATAATTATTTTTATAGTATTTGCGTAGATGGGACGTTGAAGTTTACTTGTGTGAGTTATGAGCCAAATTATATTATATATAAATATCCAAGAGTTTCTACAATTTATAGTTAGTATTCTAATTTATAATTTTTCATTGCTTTTATAATTTATTAATTAAAATTATCATTTTTAATTACTTTTATAATTTATTAGGTAAAATTATTATTTATATTTTTATTTATTTGATAATTTTTATAATAATTCAATTTTATTAAAAAAATCTAAACAATTTTATTTTTTTGATAATATTATGATTTTATCAATTAGGTGTGTTTATTAGATTATATTTTTAATTTGAATTTTTTAATTCAAATTTCATATATATTTATATGTTTCTTATTTCTATTATGTTATTTGTGCAAAAAAAAAAAATCATTTTTTTCCTAATTGACCTTTCACCTCTTCCTCTCTCTATCTCTTGCTTTCTCCTTTTCTATTTGTTTATCTCTACTTCTCTTTGTTTGTCTCTCTATATATCTCTTTGTCTTTCTATCCCTCTCCCCCTCTCTATTTTTTCTTTATTTATTAATAGTGATAGTGAGCCTATATAATTAAATAAACAAAATAATTAGTATTATTTTTATTTAGTTATTTATTAATTTAATAGGCTTACTTTATTATTAAATTTGAAATCTTGAAATTATTATTTTTATTAACATTTAGATTATATATATTTTGACTTTGCATTTTTTTTTCTCTATTTTAGTTTTTAATTTAGATTTAGATTTAGAATTATTAGAATTATTTATGTCTATTTATCAAATTAAAATAATAATAAAAGTTAGTAGAAGTAGTTCAATTTATAATTATTTCTATTCTATTCAAATTTCAGCTATTACAAGTAGAAAAAATATATTTTTAACTTTAATTTTAATTTCTAAAATATTTATTTAATTTTTTTGAGATATTTTATAATTTTTAATAATATTATATATTTATGTTCTTAAGTTTTTTAACAAGATTTTTATTATATTTTTAAAATTATTTTATAATTATAGAAATAATACTCCTTTTTAATTTAATAATTAAATTTGTAAAGAATGTAGATATAGAAAATCAAATCTATTGTTAATTCATTTTAGTATGTGATTATAAACACCAAAAATTTATTAGATGTGTGTGAGGTTGTATGGGCGTTGAGACAACTTGACCTCATAATATATCAAAATTCAAGAACATATAATCAAATAATATCTACACAAGTCATTTTGTTGTATATGAAACTCAAGCAAAACAAGTATCATGGGTATAAGTGAAACATTGACATAGTGGAATTTATGTTTCCCAAAGGTGATAAACAAGTGCAAACAAGAGAAGTGAAATAATATATAGAAGGTCAATCTTGAGGGAATCCAACAAACAAAAATATTGTAACTTAGTATACACACTTGATGAAAAATGACGTCCTATGTAATTTCCAAGTGGCTTCCTTCATTGGTGCTCTCTCTATAATTTCCAACTTACCAATTAGTACAACTAAATGACATGTCAAATGTACTTGTAAATGTTGGTAAAGAAGTTAATAGTGAGGGAGAGAGAGAGGCATAGAGAGAGAGAGAGTTAGTGAAAATAGAGTATAAGAGATAGAGTGATATCAGGGAGAGTTAGATAGAGTGACATAGAGAGAGATGGGTAGAGAGATAGATCCCCATAGATACATGTCATTTTGGATTGTTGGCACAAAACACTTGGTAAAAAGCTAGATTATCGTAAATTGTCTATCTACATTTCCCTTTATATGAGAGGGAGAGTTAGATAGAGTGACATAAAGAGAGATGGGTAGAGAGATATATCCTCATAGATACATGCCATCTTTGGATTGTTGGCACAAAACACTTGGTTAAAAACTAGACTATCTTTTGTCTATCTATGTTTCCCTTTATATCTCTT
>VDFB02361506.1:0-19508 GCA_007258455.2 Sequoia sempervirens
AATTTTAAAAAAATGTTCTCTGCTATATATCAATGTAACGTGTTTTGTTTTGTGTCGCTCTGTTTTGAAAGCAATAAAATATAGAACTGTGTATGTTGTGCGCTCTTCATTTTTTTTGAGTTAATAATTTTTAGATCTCTATTGTTTGTTGTTATCTTTTTAACCCCATTGTTTCAGGAATTAGGCTAGCTTTTAGATTCTTCAAATCCTTGATTATATATCACAATTTGAACATAGTTTAAAAATAAAAACGACGAGAGATATCCTTCTCGAGGCGTCTATTGCACTTTTGTGTGTGTACAATTGATTAAAAAATATATGCCTCAAAAAGGATATCTCAACATTTTATATATATTATAAATTATATATATATATATATATATATACTAGTTTAATTAAATTATTTTTATTAATGTAAGTGGATATGACGCAGATTTCATGTGATGGAAAAGACGCTTTCTCATAATTGACACATTAGGCAATGTTTAAATACAAGACCTAGCAATTGTAAGGAGGGAGAAACTTAAATAAAGAATTATTATTTGTATAAATTTGAATATATTTATCAACTTATAAGAATTAGTTTTTTAAGTTATGCAAACAAATATACTCTTTCGTTGATTTGCAAAGTTTGAAATGCATTTAAAATGAGAAAATTAGTGGGGGCACACATCATATTATTATTTAATTTCAATCTAACAAAAATTCATAGATTATAATCATAGTGCTCTAAGATCTTGTCAACAAAATAAGAAATAAACATTAAACCTAAACTTTGGGTTTTTAAATAAGTGTCATAGGTAATCAAAGAAGACATGCATTTGTAGTTGTGATTTATCCATACTTCATTAGTGAGGAGATTTATGAGCTTGGACTATAGTACAAACATTCCCACAACTTAAAAAGAAGGTGATATAGAATAGAATGAGGTGGCAAATAAATAGAGAAGCTTGTACATAGAATTGATAAATGGTAGCATCTATAATGAATGTTTGTATGTAGTTTTAAATATCAAGTGCAAACCTATTTTCTCAAAAATGTGCTTTCACAAGGGGAAAAGGTTCACTTATTCATAATTCATATGCAATTTGAATTTGCTACATGCATAACTTTTCATAATAAGCTTACTTACATGTATATCAAGTCTGGAAGTTTGGTGGATGTTGATAAACAAATAGGTCTCTGATAACTTCACATTTTCCAATGTACTTTGAGACTGTGCCAAAATGGAAGCTTTCCAAGTAGGCTATGAACATTCATCAAATCATAAAGGATAAAGGAATTTGTCACATATCGTAGTTGCAACTACCCTACTAAACAACTTAAAATGAAAGTGTGTGCTTTTGAATTGGTCACCAAGAGGTAGTTTGTCCACTATAATTTAGAACGGTAATTAGCCTACCCACAATACATGACAAGAATTTTGAATGGGAAAGTAACAAGATTAGTTTCCAATGTATCTTGATTGCAATTAGCCACAATTATAATTCATTTGTGAACCCTCACTTAGCAATTTGGTTTCCTTATGTTTAATTTCTTAATCTCTACATGGTAATTCAAATTCCTTTTATATTAGTTTCAACTTGTCATTAATATAAAGTAAAATATATCAATTAATATATTAATTAAATTATATTTATATAATATTATTATATATGATATAATTATATTTATATTAGGGTTGACCCCACAGTGCAACGGTTAAGTTGCAAGGGCAACAACTGGGATGTCTAAGGTTTGAATCCCACAGTGGATTGTGGGATTGTTGTAGGGAGAAAGCAATTGTGGGTGGTCAACAAAGGCAATAGTGACAGTGGATCTCACCTCAACTCGCACCAGTGGAGTGAAAGCTTAAAGTCAGTAGTTATGACACCATTGAGATCGCTTGAGCAAGGGTGGGCAACAGTGGTGGGTTTAGTCGCAGGTGGTCAATAAAAGACAATAGCAACAATGGATCTCGCCTCAGCTCACACCAGTGGAGCAAAAGCTTAAAGTCGGCAGTTACAACACCATCGGGATCACTTGAGCAATGGTGGGCAACAATGGTGGGTTTGGAGATATTGAGGATGAGGTCCCCCGTATGTGGCCTCACTAGTTCATAGCTCCAGTCAAAAGCGATGGGTGTTGCCCCTTAACAACGATTTACCAAACAAAAAATAAATTATATTAATTATTATAATTGATAAATTAACATAAATTTTAATATTGATATATTAATTATATTATTAATACTTATTGATATATTATATGTAATATTGATATAATTATGAATGTTCGTACCTTGTTCCAGAGGAACTTGACATACATGTAAATAAGAATTACCTTTGCATTGACACCAATTGAGCCAATCACATTTTCTTTAGATATGTTGTTGGTCATAGCTAAAAAATAGTAGCATTGTGCTTCAAAGGCTAACCTTTCTTTGATCAATTAATCACTTCATTCTATTTCTAACTATTTGGAAGAAGTACTTACCATCTAAATTGGGAATGAATATGAATATAAAATATAGATTCAAGAATGAAAAGTATTCAACTAGTTCAACTAGGAGAGATGTTAGTGGTGGTAATAACATATGTAATCAATATTTATGTATTACTCCTCATTAGTTCCTATACCTTGGAATATTTTTTATTCAAAAAATTCTAAGGTATTTGGTGCCCATATGGTAATTTAAAGGATTTAAAGATAACATAAATGGTTTGAAGTGTGATGGATATGAGGTCATAGGATTCACTAGGTTTGTGATACATCACAAATATAATTTTGAAAGTTGGAAAGGGTGGCTACTTCTTAAATTAAAATGAGAGGGTTGTAAATATGATAATCAATATAGTATGAGCTCATTTTATGGATGTGCCTCTAAAAATTTGTTGACAAAGGCCAAGCATCTCTCACGAGAAGAGAGTAAGACATCTCTAGTCTTCATAAACTGTGAGATTCTAAAAATAAACAAGTGAATCTCTAAAGAGACAAAAACAATTACCTAGTTATCTCGTAGTAAGAGTGTCTTAAGAAAAAAAATTCCTTTATCTCTAGTTGGAAGGAGCATAACTAGAAAATATGATGTTCCTTAGGAAAATGGATGTCTCAATGCAAAGTTGGTGGAAAAAAACTTTGAGTTGGACAAGAGGCACACTAGTTGTAAGGTATCTAGACTCAAGTATGTTTGAAGGGAAAAATGAGTTCATCATTGCATTGGAGATATATATCTCAGTAGCATTGAAGTTACAAAGATAGTGCTCTCTAGGTGCAATCCATGGTTGATGCAACAACATCCAAGCGTATAAGAACAATCTTCCATCACCCAAAAAATATTATTTTAATTATTTATTTTGTTTGTAGGTTGTCAATAACAAATCCTACCACAATTGTATATTTCACTTGGTGAATGGAAGCACATTTTCTACATTTTTTAAAAAATAGGGGTAAAAACTTTATTGAATATGGAAGAAAATCAGTACATAAGAATGAGGGAGCCAACTAGCTCCGACAAAAGAAAACCCAGAACATCAAGCCCCAACCAAACCACCAACCAAGCAACCATCAGCAACTTATCCCTCCATATCATCAACGATGACCCTCTCAAGTTCAAGAGCATACTCAGGAGATAACTATCTCCACCCCTCAATCCTCCAATTATCCTCATGCTCAGAAGCCCACTTAGCCAGACAATCAGCAGCCCTATTCCATTCACGCGAAATATGGACAAAAGACACTTCCTCCAAAGTAGAGCACCCCTGCCAAATTTGTCTAACCACCACCACAATCTGCCAATTAACATCAACCACCCTTCTCTCAAGCAACAAATTAACCAAAATTTGCGAATCAAATTCACAGATAACCTTATGCCAGCCCAAGGCGCAAGCACGCTCAATAGCCCAAGGAATCACCAATCCTTCCATAAGATTATTGGTATTCCGCCCCTTATGGATGGAGAAAAGAAAAATGACCGAACCCGTACAGTCTCTACCAATTCCACCAATGCCAGCAAGCCCAGGGTTGCCTCTAGAGGAACCATCAGTATTAATCTTCAGAACCTCCATTAGAGGAGGCATCCACCTTCCAACCCTTTGAACCTTCATTTTTGCTCTCCTACCTCTTCTGACATAGGCAGAGACAAGAACCAACCCCTGCACCCCCAACCTCTTCATAATCTCATCATCACTTCTTTCCAATGGCAGGGCCACTTCACATTTAGCTTCCACTGTCTCCTAGATCATACCAATAATTTTGTGCCAAACTTGTCGAGCCAACAACTTCTCTCCACGAAAAATCCTACGATTCCTTTCCAACCAAATTTGCCAAAGGATGAAAGTAGGACCAATGCTCCACAAAATCTAGAGAAAAGAGGCTTGGGAGGGGGTCCTTCCCAGATTACTCCATAACTCAACAAGAGAAGACGCATGAACACAGGGATGTTTCTAAACACTCCACCACCAATTCCAGAGCAGCAAAGAATAAGAACATCGAAAAAATAAATGGGGAGAATCCTCCTCACTACAGCCACACAACACACACATAGAAGGGCCCTGGAATCCCTGCTTATGGAGATTCTCCCAGGTCAAACATCTATTCCAAGTAAGAGTCCAAGCAAAACAGTTGCACTTGGGCCAAGAAAACTTGTTCCACACCTGTTTCCACCAAGGGACCTCCACCCCCCCCAAACTGATGAGAAATCAACTCCTGATAACCACTAGCCACAGTAAAAACACCCTTGGGATTCGGGCTCCAAGCTAGAATATCCTTATCCCTAAGGGAGTTACATTGTCTGCTAGCTAAGATACTCTGAAGCACAATACTATCCTCCTCCAACCCGAGAACGGGCCATTCACTAGGGTCCTTCCACCTATCCACTCCCACCTGTCCTCCAGGGTCAAAGTTCTTAAAATCACTCACTCTAGATCAACCGGCCTCCAAAAAGCACTAAGATAGAGTCACCAAGTTAGGGTACTGTCGTAGAATGGGTGTGTAACCATCCCAAGCATCAAACCAGAACATAGCCTCAACTCCCTTATTACAAATCCAGAACAGGCCCTCCTTGATTAGCGCAGCCCCTTTCTTAAGCATTCCCCAGATCATTGAGCCTTTCCCAGCTAGAGGAAACCTGAGAAGCTCTTCCTTACAAATCCTCAGAAGATACTTGTGGGGTAAGATCCTAGCCCAGCTATGATCCTGTTCCACACACCACCTCAAGTAAAGCTTTGCAGCTAATGCCAACCCATACCAAGTTGCCTTCCGCAAACCAAGTCCCCCAACTTGCCTAGGGCTACAAACTGTTGGTGTAATTAATTAATTAATTATTACACTAGCATAAGTTAACTTATGTCATAAATCATTTAGTCCTAGGTTGCATCATTTAATAAATGGGATAATATTCCCTTCCTAGTTTGTGGGATAAGATTCCTTCTAGAACTTATCTCATCATTTAATGATCATCACCATAGGGTTCACATGTTGTCACATGTTAGATTATAACACTTTGGCAACATCTCATGCATAGTTAGGCTCTTACCTCTTGCCTATATAATCGCATCTTGTTCATTTGTAATATATCATATCAATATCATATCAATCATATATCAATAGAATCTTTTAATCAAGATTCATTGCGCTGTAACACTCCTCTTTGTGGTTGATTATCTTTCATGGCTAAAGTCCTTCATTGAAGATTCCAGAGCTTCAGGGGCTGTGCAATCCATCATCTCAACATGGTATCAGAGCTAGTCCATTGAAACATCAACCCTAGATCTAGGAAGTTTGGAGTGCAAGATTCAAGCAGGCTTGGAGTTTTATGTTGCAGGCTAGTTGGCTCTACACGGGAGCCAAGCTGATTTCTGGTGCAGATCAGGCTCTCTCCGACCTTTCCATTGCATCCAGAAGGCCTCAAAACCCATAGATCACCTGTTCATTTGCCAAAATCGGAGTAGATTCAACCAGGAGCCTGTGAGGTACATCTTAGGGTTTGCATTTTTTGTACAAATCCGTACACATTTGTAGAAAAAAATCATCCTTGTAAGTCCTCCATCAAGGCAATTTTTTTTTAGAAAAATCAAAAAAATATTTGGCTATTTTTCCAAGCATTTTTATATAAGGTTGGTAAATTAACTCCTCGTAGTTCGACCTCGGCAGTCATATTATATAGTCGCTGCATAATTTTTTCGTAGGCTATAGTCTACTTCTTATCCGGCTCTAAGATTCAAAATTTTCTATCTAAGATGAAAATAAAAATTGCAATTGCAATTGCAATATTTAAATTTTTGCTCCGGGCATCACTTCAACAAGCCCGCCAGTCCTGGACACGTATTCACGTAATTTTGCCTACTCGCTTTGCCGCCGCCACCACCGCCCTCGACGCTCATTCTCGTGAGAGATTCCCACACCACTCATCCCTCCCGCCAATTCAATCGACTTCCATCATCGATCAGCCGACGCCTTCTGCATCGGGCAAGCCTCGCCAGTCGACGCCCACCGACACTGTGGTTAAGCCCCGGCCCTATCAACATCAATGGCTTCGGTGACCAAGGGCTGAGTGGAACTCCTCCTCACCGGGACTCGCCACTACTTCCCCGGGCCCACCTCACACTCCGACACCGCCATCCGTGGCGGAGCTTTGTTTTTGTTGCTAACACTAGCCCTCAAGGGTCATATCAATGACTAGGGCTTTTTTTTTTTAGCCCCGGGTGCTATATTTTTGCACCTCGTTAGCCAGCACACATCCAATCAGGCAGAATTCTTCCGGAGGCCGTATCTTCCACATACAATATCAAAAATTTGCACACGATATACCGTTGGAAAGCTATTGAAGTCTACTTTTTAGTGGTGCACTCTATTTTTCAAGATTCTACTATCATCAAATATTCAAGTCAACTGAAGTCAACCTTCCATTCTAGACTCAAAAGTGCATATCTTCGCATCAGATTGTCAGATTTCAGAGATTCTAGCGGCATTCAAGAGATATTTCAGTGCATTTTTTATCAGTCCAGTCACCTTCTTTGGTTTCAGCTCTAGGTATCCTTTTTTTTGGTTTTTTTATTCTTGAGACATCCTGAAGATTGAAGGAGAATTTCTTGATCTCGGAGGTATATTTTCAGTTGCACATCATATTTGGAAGTATTTCTTTTCTGTTGAAGGTCAGTGTCTTTGATTTTTGTGGAGAAATTTCGTTATGGGGCTTGCATATTATTCTCCTTTGGTTATGTTGCAAAAGGGTAACTATTCACAATGGCGAGATGGGATCTGCCACCATCTTCAGTCACTTGATCTATTGCCTCATCTGTATGGTATAGTTCCCCGCCCAAGTGAAGGTGTTCAGAAATTTGCTTGGAGTTGCAGCAAGTACACTGTTTTAGAAATCATTGTGATGCAAGTTGATTGTGATGTTTTGAGATCTATTGATCATTGTGATTGTCCTCACATTCTTTGGACTAAGCTTTGGGAACTATACAGAGATTCAAATACTCCACCATTCCTCGATGATCATGCTTCAAAATGTCATTCTTCAGATCCAGTACCCCATGATGCTATTGTTGTGCAGGAAGTTGATTACCTTGATCTTTCCAAAGAGGTTGACAAGGTCCCTTTCCGTGCTTCTTCTTCATCAGAGACAGTTGGTATCCCTTCACATTCAATGATTCCTCTTCCAGAATCATTGATTGAGGCTTCCACCATCATCTCTATCTATCAGGACACATTTTGTTTTTCAGACTTGGCTTCACAGGATGGCTTTGTTTCAGGTATCATAGACTTGGCTACTTCTACAAGTTTGGAGGACATTCTTGAGGCGATATCACTCCTCTATTCAGATCACACCTTGGAGAGTTTTCTTGAGTATCCACATTCCTTTGTCTCAACCTTGATTGGGAATTCAGAGACCATCTTGGAGGCACTTGGTTTCTCTTCAGATATTTCATATCCGAGACTTCTTCCTTGTTATTCCATTCAGGATTTGAGGTTTCTTCAGCATCCACCATTGGATTTGCTTCAGACTTCTTTCAGTGGTTTTGAGGACACTTCATTCAGGGGGGCTATCAAGTCTCCATCACATCCATCATATTCATCCTATCTTCATCTTTGGATATTGTTCAACATCAGTTTCTGCATCGACCTGGTTTGTCACTCTCTTCATTGATTGTGGCATCTTCATCTTCAGGCAAAGAGACATTTGAGCAGAGTTCAGAGACACCATCAGCATACATCCTTCCTTCCTTTAATTCCTATCTGGAATGGGAAGCATCTCTGCACTTGCAGTTGGTTTTGTTTCTTCTGAAAGGGAGACAAATTGTTTGTCGGCATTGGATCTTGTTTTGTCTTCAGACACTTCCCTTTCTTGCAAGTGATCACATCTTCTGGGGGGGCTATTTAGTCTCTCTATTGTATCCATGTGACATATGGTGTACTTGGGGGTATTTGGGAGTCCTCCATCCTTCCCATTCTCACATTCTTTCTTTTTATCTCCTTTTTGGAGAGGGGTTTTGTTCCTACTGGGTTTTCCCCTTTTCTCCAGTTGTGGGAGATTTTATGCATCTATCATGTACATGGGTACCTAACATGGCCTCGTAGCTGAGACCCATCATCATCTTGCATAATCATTGCATTTTCCTCCCTAAGCTGCACTTATGGGGGGTGTTGGTGTAATTAATTAATTAATTATTACACTAGCATAAGTTAACTTAGGTCATAAATCATTTAGTCCTAGGTTGCGTAAATTTGGCATAAATGGGATAATATTCCTTCCTAGTTTGTGGGATAAGATTCGCTCTAAGACTTATCTCATCATTTAATGATCATCACCAGGTTCACATGTTGTCACATGTTAGATTATAACGCCAGCAACATCTCATGCATATTAGGGTTTACCTCTTGCCTATATAATACAAGGCATCTTGTTCATTTGTAATAATATCAATATCATATCAATCATATTATCGACCAGAATCTTCAGCTCGGCATTCCATTGTTGCTTCTGATTATCCTTTCATGGCTAAAGTCCTTCATTGAAGATTTGAGCTTCATGGAACATTGCAATCAAAATATCTCAACTACAAACAACATCCCACTTAACCAGACTCCATTTGGATGAGGACAAGCTACCTGCCCATAAGAATTTCCTAGCCAGTGAATCCAAGTCCTTCATAAACCCAGCAAGAGCCACCTGAAGCATGCACCTATAAATAGGAAGAGCCTGCACCACAGACTTAAACAACAAAACATGCCCAGCAAAAGACAACCATCGATGAGTCCAATGACTAACTTTAGCACGAAACTTGTCCAAAATATTCTGCCAAGATTCTCTGGGGAGTCTACTAGCAGAGATGGGAATACCCAGATAGGTTAAAGGCAGAGACCCAATCTGGAACCTCAAGATACGAGAAATCCTTTGTTGAATAGGCCGCGGAGTATTAAAGAAGAAAATGGAGGATTTGTCTTCATTAATCCTTTGACCAGCAATAGCAAGATAGATATCCAAGGCCTTACGCAGATTCGAAGCTTCTCTAATCCTGGCCAAACCCATCAGAGTCGTATCATCCACAAATTGAACGTGAGACTGAGGAGGCAAGTCATTTCCCCATTTCCATCTCTAAATCAAACCCAACTCCACATTACGTTTCACAAGTCTACCCAGACCTTCCGCCAGAAGAATAAATAAGTACGGAGAGATAGGATCCCCTTGACGAAGGCCCCTAGAAGCACTAAAAAGAGCAGTAGGCTCCCCATTAATCAACACCGAGAAAGAAGTGGAGGTAACGCAGCTCATCACCCACTGGATCCATCCCTCAGCAAAGCCAAAAGCACTAAGAATTTTCCTCAAAAAGGACCACCTCACTCTATCATAAGCCTTTGCCATGTCAAGCTTGATGAACATAGCCTTTTCTTTTGAGGAGGCCATTGAATGAATGGTCTCCGTAGCAATGACCACCCCATCCAATATTTTTCGGTCCTCCACAAAACCACTTTGTTCCTCAAAGATAATCCCACTGAGCCACCGCTTCAACCTATCAGCTATCAGCTTGGAGATAATTTTATACACCACATTACAAAGAGAAATAGGCCGAAACAGACTCAGATGATCCGCCCCTTCACATTTGGGAATGAGAGCAAGGAAAGTAGAGTTTAAAGCACGAAGCATCTGCTTGTTTTTCTGAGACTTGCGCACCACCTCCAATAGGTCCAACTTAATAATGTCCCAAAATTCTTGATAAAATTCAACAGGAAACCCATCAGGACCTGGGGCTTTCCCTTTCTTCATCTCAAACACAATACCCTCTAATTCCTCCAGTGAGACATCACTCAAAAGATGCTCATTCATCACCCTAGTGACCAAAGAGGGAATACAAGACAGCACATGGTTTTCCTCCTCCATAACATCCTGAGAGTCCTCCTGAAATAACAAAGAATAGAACTCTGAGGCTTCTCTAGATATATCCTGCAAGGAAGACAGATGCTCACCCCTGTCATTCACTAGAACAGGCATAGAGTTACCATGTCTCCTAGCCTTCACCGAGTTGAAGAAAACAGTAGTGTTTCTGTCACCCTCCTGTAACCACTCAACTCTAGCCTTCTGCTTCCAGAAAATTTCCTCGCGCAACTCACACTCCTCCAACACTTTCCGAGCCCAGGCTTCCTCCCTGAGTAAATCCTCAAAAAGTCCAAACTCCCTTATCTCCCGAGTGATGACATCCAATCCAGCTTGAGCCTCAACCTTAGCATGGAAAATATTGCCAAAGTGCTGCCTATTCCACCTTTTGAGTTGATATTTTATAAACTACAAAATCTTAGAAAAAGAGTACATGGAAATACCAAAAGCAGGTCTCCCCCTCCACCACCAGTCATCCATATGCACCTGCAAAGAAGAATCTCTTAACCACATAAGCTGGAACTTGAAAGAAGGGGACCGAGCCACCCGAGCAGAAGAAGCAGAAAACTTAATAGACCAGTGATCTAAACCCCTCCAATCCAGAATCTCAGAGCTAGAAGACAACCCTCCACCAACCCAGAAACTGGACACTAAGAAATGATCAAGCCTCTCGGCAATACGGTTCTCCCCCAATCTCCTATTGTTCCAAGTAAACTTCCCATTTCGAGGCTTAATGTCAACCAGGTTCAAAGCAAAGATGTTATCACGAAAAAGGAAAGCTGAGGGTTCCAATCTTGCAACACCCCCCTACTTCTCATCAATCTCAATAATAGCATTGAAATCCCCAGCAACAATCCAAGGGAATAGAGGAGCTAGGCTCTGAACATAAGAAATATGAGACCACAATAACTTCTTACCAGAAAAATCAGTAGGCGCGTAGATGTTTGAGAGAAGAATAGTTTCCCCCAACTCCAGATTTGACACAACCACCGAGATGGAAGACCTGGAGGACACCCACCAAAGAGGACAAACCTTCACTGGATTCCACAGACAGGCCACCCTACCAGCACTACCATGAGCCCCAATACACTGGCAATTTCCCCGCACCCACAACTTAGGCATCATACCCAACATACCATCAACCGATAACTTAGTCTCCTGAAGAAAAAGAATATCAGGAGAACGTGAATGCAACAAATCACGAACTTCTTGTCTAGGGCCATTGTTCAAGCCCCTCACATTCTAGGAGAGGACAATCATTTCGGAGGATTGGAAAAATGTGACTCCAGAGTCTTTATTGACCCAGCCTCCACCAGAGACTCCCCCATCAATTTCAATTTCTCCAAATCCTTCTTTCTCCCTACTTTAGAAGATTTCTCCACCATCCCTTTCTTTAGGTCCTTTTGGAGAATTCCCAATGAGGGAGAAGCCTTATTACCTTTTACCAAGCCCGCTCCTGCTTTCTCCAATGGGCTAGAGAGCCCCCCTTCGCCCACCTTCATCTCCACTGTAGGTTTAGCCTTCCCATGAACTACCATATTTCGGTTCGATTCCAATTGAATAACCTCCAATTCTTGAGAAGTTTGGACACACTTCAGTAAAATGCCTTCCTGAACCCCTTTTGAAGCCCCCTGATCCAAAGTCAACAAACCTGGATTTACCTCCTGATGACCAAGGTCATCAAGCACCTCAAATCTATTACAGGAATCTCCATCCTGGCGATCCTTAAAAGTCCTCTTTTGGCCTCGGTTCCTATTACGAGCCTTGGTTGGAATAAAAACTTCAGCATCCATAGCCTCACCCGGCATAGGTTCCTTACCCTTATTGACCTTTGATGGATTGCGAAGAGGTTGGGCTGCCAAATTCCCTAGAGTTTTAAACTTCGCACATCTTCTTTGCAAATGCCCATACTCACGACAAAGACGACAACGGAATGGCAAAGTCTCATAGTCAAGCTGTTGCACGCAAGAGCAAGAACTCGCACGAATTTCCAAAGAATCTGGGATTGGGATATTTAAATCCATTTCAACACAAATACGAGCAAAAGTCATTACCTTTTTGTCCAAAGTTTGTTGAGAAGGACCCACTGGTTTTCCCAGTAATGAGGCAACGTGATGCAAAATGTCATTGCGCCAAAATTCCACTAGAAATCTTGGGAGGCGACCCCAAACCGACACCCGATTCAGAAGATCCTCTGAAGGATCAAAACCCGCATACCATGGCTTAATGAAGAGCCCAACCTAGTTGTGGAAATAAGGCCCACCTTCAAAAACCCTGTTACGATCCATCATGCAATTAAATGTCACCATGAAGTAATTGTTAGCTAACAACATTATTTCCATCTCACCTTCCGGGGACCAAGAACGATGAGCCCATGATTCCAGAAATTGGAGCAAAACCCTCATTCCCAAAAATTTGCAAAGCAAAGCATGTTTTGAGAAATACTCAATGTCCCTGCAATTGATTCAGGTTGAATAACCAGCACCGGCCTTTCCTGAGAGCGTTCAAGGAATCCATTTGTCTTCAGAATACGAGATCCACCAGCGTGGACAAATCCATCATTACTTGGTGCATTTGTAAACAAACTATTATTAATAATTTTCGGAGAACGATTTGGAGGCGAGGCCCCAAAAGCAGCACAAAAATCCAACGAGGATTTGACCTTGGATGACTCCCCGTGAGCCATGCAAATTCGAATCCCCAGTTTTGTGAAAGCAAATAGAAAGCCACACCTCTAGAGCCCGTACAAGGAATGGAACAGACCAAAGGAGAGGCACACCCTACTCAAAAGTAGCGGCCCACAGAGAGAACACTTGCAGCAAGGAGACTCCACCAAGAAGAAGGCTTCTGCCCCAGCCGAAACCCCATGCCAGGAGAAGAGAGAGCCTCGAGAGAAATACCGCACCCCACCCACACAAAGAAGCAGCCCAGCCAAGAACGCAGGGTAGAGAAGGAGCATGCAGAGAGGGTCGAGCCCTCATGCAGTATGCTGTTTCAATGCAGTGCCATCGTCTAACCATGCAAATACAACTTGAGAAACACTGAAAAGGGAAGAAAAATCTGGAAGAGTGACCTTTTGCTCCCCATGCCAGTAATATTCAGTCAATTACAAGCTCTTACAATGTCACAAGGACGATTTACCCTTACAATAAGTTCAGTAAGCTCCAAACACATGCAAATGGTCTGTGCACAATGGAAACCTCTCCTCCTCTGATGCAAGTGGGACTCCCAAATGCATGTTGAAACCCACAAATCACAAACAATTGCTCAAGACATCATATGTAGAGACTCTCTGCTCACAAACAAACTCATAATCCACCACATAAACAATAAACAAACTCATGCTCTTTTATTGAATTTCAAAGCCAACAAACAGCATCAAGTTTAATTCGTATTGCAACAAGAAAAATAAACCCGTCATAGTCTTCATACCACTGCTATTTCATTACAATGAATTTTCTCGAATGGTTTCTGGGTTTGTGCTCCTCCTTCCCAGCTTTCCGACATATTTTGAATTTCTCAATTTTGTTTGGAAATGAGAAAGTTATGCATGTTTTAATGAGACTGGTTCTTACAGTCACGATTTCTGACAATCTCCTTCTTCCAGTCAAACCTTCTGAATGCCCCTGCCTCCTTTCTTGGCATGGGTTTTTTTTCTCTTCTTGGCATATGCATTCAATGACAATTTAAAAATTATCTTCCCACCTTACAATCCACTCACACCACTTCCCCAATACCCTGCATTCCCATTTTGTTTTACAAAAATACAAATTAATTTTTTTTTAAAAAAGAGTTATAATTCCCATAAATGCCCACTCATAGGCTTGGGCATGCGATTTGGCCTTTTGGCAAATTAACACTTTGTAATAATTTTAAAAACATTAAAATAATGTATCAAATTAACAATTGATTTTTCCCACAACCATCACCAAATTCTTTTATGCTGGAGGAGTTGAGAATTTCATTAATTTGTGCCTGCAACAAAAAAAAGCCAAAACAAAACTCAAGAAATAAATGTTAAAATATTTTTGGGAATGCAGGATTGCCTGGCACCCCTGGATGCTCCTGCATCCTCCTCCTTGCAATAGTCAAAATTTGAGTAACATGAAGGTAGAATTGAGAGCCAACCCTCACACAATGTGTTAGAGCTATGTGTCTTGGGGATGCATCCCCTACATTTTCAGACCCTGCCCTCTATAGGAGATGTTTTTGGGACATGGGGATAGGTTGGAAATGTCCCATTGCCATCATTGGTTTGCAGAAATTTTCGTAAACATCTTTTAATGCCTTTTTTATTTCAATTTCAGGAGATGGCCGAGGGACAAAAAGGACATGGCATTAGCATTATTTTAATCCTATAGTCTAAGGATGAAACAATAATATCACCTCAGTAATAGCTTGTGGTATAGATGACACTTCCTTGTATTTCTCAAAATTTTGCTATCAACATGTCCAATACCTAGTATTTGGCAACCACAATCCACACCATTAAGTTCTGTGTAATTCCTTCTAAAAACTAATGATTCTCAATTAGTTTGTCACAATTTTTGAGTCAAATAAATCTTGGTTTCAATAAGAACACTCGTTCCTTCAGCCAATGAGAGTAATCAGCAATGTGATGAAGATTACTATTTCAGTGGACCATTGATTTTCAAATCATTTGATGTGCACCCTATAACTGGGAAATTTCAGTACTCTATTAAAATACAATGCATATGCTTGACATCTATGCATTGCTTATGATAGTATGTTAATCATTTTGAAGTGCCATTTATATAAACTTGAAATTCGAGGCCAATACAATAAACAAAACATTGTCAAGTTCTAGTGTATTTTTGAATTAAATTTGTCTCAAGTCTAGCTTGTATGCATTTTAATTTGTCCTTTTCAAGACAACTCAAACTAGAACAGTGTGTGAGGAAGTCTTCTCTTCAAATTTGTAGAGGAAGCTCCCTGATTTAATCCACTTCTAGAATCTAAAACAAATAAATTAGATTGCTACTAATGTGCATTGTATAAATTATCTTTTGGAGGTTTTGCATGTAAACAAGATGCTTGAAAACAATTCAGGCCTGTCTTTTTGATCTCAAAGGTAGGGGCAGAAAACTGTACGTTCTTATCTCACCACAAGGTTTATTCCGATGGAATTGAATAAAAATATGAATCAAAACAAAGCTGGTTAAAGCAAATACCAACGAATTGGTATTTAACAACAGGATTTATTTGGCATAAGAAATGTTCCACTGTCATGCCCCCCCCGTGCTTAATACCTGATTGCAGCCTTTTAAAAAAAAATGATCAGCAACTAAGTTACTTAAAGATAGTGCCCATCTCCAATGCAATTAATCTAATAATAAAGTGGCGCTAGCAATAGACAGCAGTGATAGGAAACTAACTTATTTAAAATTAAATTATTATTCTCCACTAAGTTATTGGTTCGGGTTCGAGGGTTCAGTTAACAGATTGGATCAAATTTTTTTTTGGGGCTGGGTTTGTTTTGGGTTCATCCATACAAAAACTTTAAAAAATAAAAAATAAATACATATTTACAACAGTAATTAAGTTCAAAACACTACACATAGCATCATATATGGTATAACAAACAAAATCATCATAAAAATAAAAAACATTAGAATGTCAATTAGTCAAACTCGAATGTCATGACATATGTTATATATTAAAATTAACTACATTGCTGCATTTCTCCTTGCAGGTAAGCACTAGGGAAGATTGTCCAATTGGATGACGATATTATAGATGAAGATTTGTAGGCAAACTTGGAAACTTGGACTTGGAGAGTACATGGAAAATCAAATGAATCCAATGGGAGTTTGGGGACAATGCCCCAACTGGGGTTGAGGGCCAACGCCCCTCATAGGGGTCTGAGGGTAGCGCCCCCAATGAGGGAGTGGGGTTGAGGAGCAGTGCCCCTCGTATGGTTTGGGGGCAGCATCCCCAGCGTGCTTCTTGTCGCAGTACATGGTGGGGTTGAGGGGCGAAGCCCCAGCTACTAAGTCCAAATTAAGACCTCCAAAACCACACAAACCTTCATGGCATACATCATTTTGCATTCACAATAAGACTCAAATTAAGACCTTCAAAGCCACACAAACCTTCATGGTGGACATCATTTTAGGGTTGGGAGGCTTTATTTAATATTTTTATGCCAAAGAAATTCGAAGTACGCTACCTAGGTGTGTGAGCGGCAAAAATTCGCTGCAGGTCCGCCCGGGTTTGGCAGGGCCAGACCCACAGTTTGTTGTCTAGACCTTGTCCGAACCCATAGGGAGCCGGACCCGCACCCAGGTTGGACCGGACCAGGACCCGGGGACCCCAAGGGGCGGAACGGTAAGTTAGATTCTCCAAATGCAATGATGAAGGGTTGTAACTAATGCAATGGCAATAGTGGCGAGAGGTGTGACTCACTCAAACTTGAGATATAATAAGGAGAACATTTGATGAAAAGGGAAACCAACCCTTATTCACATACAACAATTTGAAAATGCAACTTAGAAATGGTTTGAAACAACACAAAAATCTGCAAGAAGTGTTCTTTGTTCATTCAAAATCTCTTTCAATTACATAACAAGAAAGCATTTTTGAAAATACATTGTTTCGTAGCCATATGGGTTGATGAAAAACATGACAGATCTGATATGAGACTAAAATATGACAGCAAAAATCAAATACAAAATGGTTTCACTCAATCTCTCTTCTTTCATTCAATTCTAGCTCCTTCAACTTGCATTCACCATTAGAAATCACTGCTGCAAACAAACCATTGAAATCATCAATCTTCTTGCTGCTGTAGCACACCTTCAAACCTACAACAAAAATTTCTTTTTGATCTCTTTCAATCTTCTTTCAGCTGAAGCTCTCAAGTTCCTTTCACACAAACTTCACTAGCTCACTATCTCCCAAAACGTGGAGCTCACTACCTCCCTAAAGCATGGGCTTCTATGCAAATAGAAATCTGCAACAATGGAGTCTTCAAATCCTCTCTTCAATCCGGCAACATCTCCCCATCTCACCTACAAAAACTCCCAAAGCCATCTCCCCAAATGCCAAGGCATCATAATATAGAAGTTTTAGAATGAGAAAACCACTATGGTTTTCCAAAACCACAAGAAAAACACCTTGGAAAACCCATGCCCCATTTGGAGAAATAATCATAAAAGTAATAAAATTACTCAATGCTCACATGGCCTTCACATGGGCACCTAAACCATGGCCAATCAAATTTGGTCAATTATGACCCCTTTTATTCTTGACGGCTCTGATGGCTCCAAATACAGACATGCAACAACATGCAAAGCTTGTGGCACAAACATGCAATTGCATGCAAGGCATACAATTTAACATGCAAGTACATGCACCCCAAGTGGTCCCCATGTAATGCCCCTTATTATTTTCTAGTAAGTAGGGGTTTAAAATAAATTAATGCTCGATGCTATAGTTGATTTTAATAAAACATTAATTTATTATATTAGGAGATATAAGTTGACTTTGAAAAAAAGAAGTTTAATTTATCTTTGGGCACTATGTGTTGGAAAAACATTGTATTTTTATTTGGAGTGGATTTAATAATTGAGTTTCAAGAAGGAATCTGTAACGTCTGGGCAGTTACATTTGGCTGGAGGTTTGTATTGATGGGGAGGTGGAGAGAAAGGTTATGTAGGTTTTTTTCTTATGTTTGGCTGAAAATGGTTTTCTGGGACTCTACTTGAATCATGGGCTTCGGTAGAGGATGTGGTCCTCGGTGCTGAGAAATGCATCCAAGGCAACGTGTTTGATATGTTGAGAAATTTTAATTGGTATTGTCTATCTTGTAATTCCTATATCTCTTGGATGGGATTCATAGTGTTGATGTTTGGTGTTGAAAATACACTTCTATAATTTACCAAGCTAGCACGATGGTTGATCATTCGGGATTAGTTGTGACCGATATCTGAAGGGAACTCACACTGTATGCTGAAGGTTTGTTTGTTTAATCGATTAGATAAGGAGGGATTTTGTTGAACAACCGGGTATTGAGTAATCATGGGACTTAGGGAAAAAACGTTTAAACATGACTCAACCCGAATTTCCGTCATCACTCTTGCTTGTCGGGATTTCTACCGTCTGCACTAGTGGTAACGGCTTGGTCAGAAGATGGAGATCCTGTAGCTATCGTTCCTCCTAGTTCGATGTTTAAATGACTTCTTGATCACAGGTGTTGTCGATTATAATCAAAGATTAGAAATCATTCAAGAAGTGGTCATTTTTGCAGAGGATTATATCTAAACGTGGGTGTGAGATTTAGTACCTATAGCAGTCCAGATAAAAATTGAGAATCTTTATTGCTGTGTTGCGACTATCCATTGAAGCATTTGATACGTTTTCTGGGTGGTTTGGAAGTTCTCGGAAGAGGCCTCTCTTTGCATTGACTCATTACCAACACTTGTAGCTGGGCCTGGCGAAAAGCAGTGAGTAAACCAGTTTGTATACTCATGTATCTCCCTATGTATGGAAAACTCTAAATTTGGGTTTGTTGTTATTATATGAGATTTATAATGTTCATCTCATGTACACCTTATCAATGTTACTTTGGAAAGCTCTAAATACAGCTATGGTAATTTATGTTGCAAACTACTGTTTTCTGTATCTGTTCATGCATGTTCACGAATATTCTGATTGTATTTACATTCATTCAAAATTCAAGCAAAATGACCTATGTCTATTGAAAATTTTCATTCCATCAACAACACATCTTTATGAGTATTGGACAAAACTAAATAAGAATTGGGGAAGCCTATTGCACCCCACCAAGAATGGGACGCCCAAGAGGGGTATTTTCCCAATTTTGCCTTAGAAAATATTTATAAATGCATAATTCCCATGAAAATTACAATTACAATTTCACCCCAAGGGAAATTACAAAGTTGCAAATGAAAATATTTATTCTCCTAACCCCAAGCCCTTATTGAAAATGAACAAAAATAAATTAGCAATATTTTTGGTTATGCAAGATTGCTAGTACCCCTAGATGCTCTTGTATCAACATCTCATTTGAGGACATCCATAACATCATCCAATCAATCAATTGGTAATAGAACATTATGTGACTTTGCAAGTAAATTAAATTATGTTCCCAAGAGTAGTGATGATCTGA
>VDFB02361507.1:0-60918 GCA_007258455.2 Sequoia sempervirens
TGATAACTTCTCCACCACAACATTTAGATAAGATGATAAACCTATCTAGGTAATCCTCTAAACTTTCATCCTCATTTTTCCTTATTTTGAACATTTCTTTTCTATCGCTAACCCTACAATAACTTTGGCATTTCTCCAAAATGGCAGACTCCATTTCATCCCAGGTGGTTAGCGACTAAGAAGCTAATCCCATAAACCATTTCATGGCTAAGTCTTTCAAAGTGGAAGGGAAAATCTTGAGTTTCGTATTATCATTCATGTAGTCATATGTCTGACAAAAGACTTTAAACTCAAATAGAAATTGATCAAGGTCCTCAGTAGACAAACCCCAGAAGGTTGGCAAGAAGGTCGATGAGATATTTTTCATTGTCGTATCATCATCTGCATCAATAGCAATAGGATAAGTGAATTTTTGTGGTGGTGGTGGAGGGTTATTGCTATTATTGGAAACATTTCTACGGTCACCCATGATGTTGAAGAGAATGTGACTCTCTTCAAAAGTTAGCTAAGTTGGGCGAGGTTCTAAAGTTTGTAAAGGAATACGCTCCTCGACAACTATGTGTTCTCTTTCTCGGGAATGTGGGAAGGTCTCAGGTTGACCCTATTCGGTCAATTCCTCAGTAAGTTCTTGATCTAAGTTTCCTTCCTCCCTACTTGTTGTTGGTACATGATTGGGCAGATTTTGGTATGAATCTTTTATGGGGGCCTCATTTCTTGACCATGCAAAAAAGAATCCGAAGGACTATTTCTATTCCTAACAAAGGTATTAAAGATATCTCCTACTAACACTATAAAAATAAGGTCCCCATCAACGGCACCAAAAAGTGATAGGTTGTCGTTAGGTCCTAACACTTTAGTTGTTAAACACATTAATATATTGACTATGCAGTGTCCAAAGGCTATATGCAATAGAAGACATCTCGACTATCTCTCTTAGGCTTCCTATATCGTATAGCTAAATGAAACTCTAAACTAAAACTCCTCTAAACTTAGAAATCAGGAAATCATCTATCTAGAAAACTTGAAATAATTAAACTAGAAAGTAGAAAACTATGAATCTAAAAAGCATCACCACTAAGCTAGAAAGCATGGAAATAATTAGTCTAAAGAATGTATAGATTGTTGAAGAAGTAAAACTTGTAAAGAAACTAGGAAACATTGATCTAATGTAAAAGATAATAGTCTAAACAACTAGCATAAAATGATTTAACAATCTAAAACAACTAAAGGAAGGTTCTCTGGAACTTCAGAGACTACGGAATTAGCTACGACCTATAGGATTGATATTGATAGCATGACACACACATGAATATAAATTCCAATTTCAATTATTATCTACTAAAAGAAAGTACAAAATGTAAAGTAAAATAATTATATATCTAATCTATAACCCTTGAGTGGCCAGCTCTCGGGTGTTTCTATGGCTATCTTAGATCACATGCACTAGTAATTTCCAAATTTACTCATTCAAAGAACTCCATCAGTAATTCCAAAAGTGGCGGGAAAAACTCATTTTATTCATATGGAAGTATAACTTAGAAAGACATAGTCGCAGCATAACGATATTCTTTTGTATTCATTGTTTTCAACAATTACATATTTATATGAAAGCGGTTAACAAAATCCTACTTTCTAGATAATAAAGTCTTCAACAGATTGTCAACAACTAATGGACTTTAAAGACCATGACATGAAATATTAAAGAGGCTTGATACAATCCATAAAGTATTTAGAACTGAAAATAACAGAAACTATGAAGATTTGGTCCATAACGTATGCTCCTGAAATTTTGGCACCCAGTCGCTTGTCTTCAACGGTGTTGAAACCTACGTTAATCCCTTTTTGATTAGAATTGTAACTGGTGGTGGAAGATGACCTGTGGAATGCTCAAGAACTAAACCATTAAGTCAACATAAATCAACTTATTTTGACTAATTTCAAGAAATAAAGATTGCACACTTATTTATAAAAAAGAGAGAAATTATTTAGCCTAAAGGTAATTAATTGGAAAGTAAGTTTGGCTGAAAGGTATAAGGTTGAGTATTGAGTGCATTATATTGATGAGGTTATTTTTAGTTCATCAATCTCCAATAGTCAAATCACTTCTACCAACTGGCCTCAACCATAAAGTACTCAATTTTTGGTCTAAAGAAGTCATCCATCTCATCTATGGATCAAGAACTAAAATCATGTATAGGCTTATTGAAAAATATATAGTAGTACTAACACTAGGATTTTTCCCACAACTCCAATCCTGAGACAACACCTCACAACTAGGAACTGCACCTAGATCCCAAATCTTGTGATCAACTCCAATGTCATCACTAGAATTAGAAAGAGTTCCAGCATCCAACTCATAAGTGGATTATCATAAGTCATCTCAAACAAAGGTTTATCAACAAACTAAAAATTATTCTCAATTCCAAAATCAAACCAATCCTCCTGTTGATCCAAACTCCTATTTTCATATTTTTTGGGACAATGTGCAAGTATAAACTCCTCATGAATGCAACCAAATGCAATCATCAATGCAACATCTGAAAATATGAAGATTTGCAACAAGAAATGATTGGAACATCGATTAATCACCAATGTTGAAGTTAGAAACAACTGAACCATGACTGAAAACTCTTCCACAATTCACTGCATATTGTTGAAACTTTGCCAATCTTGTGAAGGAAATAATTGTTCATCTGCTAGTAATGAATGGAGACCAAAAAATTGGGAATTAGAAACCATGAATTCTTCTTTCAACATTCTCCTCAAGAGAGTGACCAATAAAAACCACACATTACTATAATGAATTATCTTTTCAAAAGGTAATTTCATATTTTTTGTGATCATCTTTTCAATAAGATACATCCAATGCAAACTCAACATTTTTTCCAAATTCATGGTATCAAATTCTTTACATACCTTGTGCCTAGCCATTGAGATAACAAGTAAAGATGTCTTCATGATGCAAGGAATGGTAGGACTATCATGGAATTTCATATCTTGTATGTAGCTTGGTTCCATAAATACCATATCTTGCTTAAATATGAAATCTTGCATATCAATAAGGTAATGACTCCTACCAATGGCATCCTCATATAACTCATCAATCGCTATTTCAAAAGTGTTCATTACATGTAAGTACTCAAATTAAATCAGCTCATCGGTTCATTTAATCAAAATCAACAACACGATACTGGGATAACAGTTGAAATAATGAATTATTCTTATATGCATAGGAGGTGTGAGCATTGAAATGATTGAAAACACTCCTTCAAAGATTGGGAATTTTCATCACTAAAATCCAACCAATAAATACTACATTCCTTGAATGAAAACTCCTACCAATCCAACTATTTGTAAGCAACTAAAATTATGTGATGGCTAATTGAAACAATGACAACTAAACCAAATTTGAAGTTTTGTCTCATGAGTCTCGAAACAACCAACAAGAAGTTTGAGATATCATCATCTTCATCCAAAATTAATCACATGATGGATTGTATGGAGGTAATAATATTCTTGGTATGAACATCATTAATGGCAGCCTGAAAGTTTTCAGGCATGACAAATATCATTTCCTCACAAGCAATATCTAGCATATGTCATTGTTACCTAAATTTTGTTTTTCAATCCATTCAGGTTAGGCGAGTACAACACTAATACTTTTTATCTTGAAGATAAGGTACACAATTTTTTTGCTAAAGATCTCATATGTTCATTCAAAAAATGTTATAGAAAGAATTTTTAGTTTATTGCATGCAATTTTTTTATAGAAAAAGTGAAATTATTTTCAAACTTTGCATAAAATAGTTGTTATATTCATTACAAAAGAATATGTTCATAGGTTTCCCACACAAGCTATGGGAATAAATGATATTTAATAACTGAAAGAAATGACATATAAGAGAGGAGGGATCCGTCATTTCCTAAATGACAAACCCCACAGTTGATCAGCTTCATCTTCAGTCCCTCCTTGAAGTTTTGTTGTTTGCATGAAGTGCCTAAAAGGGTCAAAAGGAAGAGTGTTAGAGCTCTGGATTATAATAGTCTTACATACCAAACAAGCATGCATTCAATCTGTTTCTTATTGAGCATCATATCAGAAGTTCAGAGATAAAAGCATCACAAGATCAAATACATCAACATCATGATGATTCAAGAAAGAAAATAATCATCCAATCATTATAAGAAGCTCTAGGCTTCTTAGTTTTTCTACATTTTGTTGAATGTGAAGGTACAGGTCAAGAACCATTGAAGGATAGTTACATCATAACTTATGAGAATCATAGTATGTGGAGGAAAATGTGGCTCCCACAAGAGTTGAGCCCAGCATATTTTCCTCCTAGTTACAAAGAAGCAATAAGTGATCAATACTAGCTTAGGCATTGGGTGTTACTTTGAGTTTTGGAAAGAGTCAAGGATGAAAAGCAAGGTTTCAGGTGACACTAATGAAAGAGAAAAGTTGCATGATTAAGGGGTGTCAGTTCACAGTAGATTACCAAATTGTGGACAATCATGTAAACCTTTATTTTTTTCTTTAAACATAGTCTCAAGAGTACAGATTTATGAAATGCATCATGCCTAAGTCACCAGCCTTATGAGGCAGAATGAAGGGTACAAGGGTTATCCATGAATATCATAGCTATCAAAATCATGCCAAGAAGGTTTTTTTCCACTAGAATCATTTGAATCCTATGTGAAGCCACAGTAGTCTCTGATCATTTCTTGTAACGATCAAGCAATGTTATCAGATGGAGTATATAAAGACTTAATAAGACTTGAGAAATATGGAAGTATGCTTTAGTTTACCCTTTGTTGTTGGAGCAGGAGAAGAGTAGAGTTACAAGTCCCTTAGAAAGGCTTACTAACAGTGGTGGAGATTGTTATTTCAAGGTACAATATGGTACAATCCTTCAATAAAATATAGTTATGAACAAAAGATAAAGGATAGTCATGTTTGTAATAAAGAGTGATTGTAGGCACTAGTAAAAAGACACATCTATGTAAGGATGACAAAGACATCGTGCAATAAGAAAAATTTCAACAAGGCAACGGAGCATGATTAAGGATAGCAAGATTTCCAAGGTTAATTTTATATACAAGAGAAAATTCATCTTTAATTTTTATTTGCAAATGATAAACATGTAGTCACAATCCAATAAGGGGTTTCCATCATGGTCTGAAGACACAAACATAAAGCCACTAAAATCAATCACAAGGAATGACAACAATGTGCAAGAGCATGATCATAGATATTATGTGATATAGAATGATAGAAGTAAGCATGGACTATGAATGGTTTCAAGCAGCATTATATAGAGATTCGTCCACATGTTTCTAGGTAACTTGTGTTGGTTTTGTTGGAGAATCCTTACATCGTGGTCGGCCAGTGCTATGACATGATACAATGGTATATTTTATATCAAATTTTTCAAAGATGCATTGAATTCAAACATTCAAATATAGTGGTGAGTTGAGAAGAATGGTTAGCGCAAGCTATCAAAGTGTTATTATCAAGTCACAGACCGTGATTCCATGGTGGATTAGGGCTCGAAAACTCACTATCCTTGAGGGTATTGATCCATGATAGATGTAGTTTTGAGTTCCTTTTGCATTTAAAAAATAGCATGAATAGAAGTCAAAAAGATAATCTCACACTGTTGAGAAGTTGAGGATTTAAGAGAAATTGTCCTTCTAGGTTTTTGGAGAGAACAATCACAGAGGGTTGATCACATGAGTTACAGACCATCATACAAAGATGGAGTATTAGAAAAAGAGCCACACCCTTGTGCAACAGTGATAGAAAATTAGAAAATGATTGAAAATCCTTTTTATAATGTGGTTGCTCATAGAAAATTCAGATATGTTAGTAGTGAATGCTAAGGAATCAATGAATAGAGGGTATTTCATCAGTTCTTTCACAGAAACAAAATTCTCAGTATTTCATTAAGAAGAGAGCAACTTTCCAAATCCAGTCATCCACAATCATTAGGAAGCTCCAAACCCTACCCTTGGTGACACATCAAAGCAACAGCATCATGTTTGAAGAAAAATGAAAGAATGAAAATGAGCCCAAAGATATAGAAGTAGGGTTTCTTTTATTTCTTTTAGGTTTTTCATACAAACCCTAAAGTTTTAGCTGCCCAAGTGATTTTTATCACTTTATTTTGTAAAATTGCATAAGGATTAATGATTTAGCCATGATCAAGTCCTTTATTCCAAATGTCGAGTGTGATGTATGCAAGTCACATGAATCATAAGGGTTTTTTATGTTTCTCCTCTTATGTCTTTGTATCAAGTTAAAACAAAGATAAATGTATAAACAAATATTAGAGGTAATGTTTATAAATTACATTAATATTTTCCATGAAGAGGGATATTTTTTTTCCATAACAAACATTAAAGTAATCATTATTGATTTTTAGTTAACTGGAGTGGAACTAACATGCATTTGGAGTTTATCTTTGACTTTGAGTCAAACTAAACTAATTTTGAAGTCCTCTTTGGTTAGACTAGTTGAGAGAGGGAGTTTCGAGCTATTTTAGCTCAATTTGGAGTAGTTGTGGACCCCCTTTTGGGGGATTTTCTTCTTTAATTGTAAATCACTTTGGACAATATTTTTTGGAGTATAGTTAGAGTGAAGTGTTTCTCATGCAATTTGGAGTTAGTTTTGTATATAGAGGAAAAGACTGTCTTTTTTCCTCAGTTCTTGGTTATTTTCCTTTAAATTTTGCAATGAGGAGATTTGACTTGTAACTCAGCATTCATTTTCATTTTTATATATAGTAGCAGTAGTTTATTTTCCAAAAGTTTATTGTTATGTTTTGCAGAGATTCCTTCCATATTCTAATACAAACAGAAGTTCTTCTATCTAATTTTAGGTGTCTTGTTATTTTGTGAGTGATTTGATAGGTATTTCTTGTGTTTTGCTTCAAAACCTCCAAATTCTATCTCATTTATTGGATGCAAGTATACAAACTCCAGTTTATTACAGGTCACAGCTTGTGCAAGAATTTCTCAAGCCTTTTTGTGAATTATGTGATGAATTTGATCAATTTATATTGTAAGAATAGGTGTATTAGAGAATGTTTTTGAGCCATATTACAGTTTAAGTCAAAAGATTGGTGTATCACCTCCCAAAAATTAATTTACATTTTCAAAGCATCCTTCTTCCTTTTTCCCATCAAATCCATTAGTTTCTAGGAAATCTAAAGGGGAACCAGCAAATAATCTGGAGATTCACCTTCGTTATGAGCAACCATAGGCTCGAAGTTGTTTCAATGTTACACGGGATTCTTGAGCCTCCAAGCTTAGCATCAGGGTGCAATCCTACATGTTAATAGTTTTTAGCAAACACAATGGGACACTGAAACTTGTTTCAGTCAAGAATTTCATAGATTTTCACTATTGTTTTGGTATATACAACAATTTTTTGAGCCTTTTAAGTTCAAAAACATATACCTAGTGACTCCTATCTCTGATTTTAAAGCAGATCTAGTGCAAGCAGCATATGAGAAGTATTCAAACAAGAAGTTTTGATCCTTTCGAATATTTGCAGCTATCATCACTAAAAAGGAGAGGGGGAGAATAGCAAGAAGGAGATATAGTACACCTAGATCACGTTCTACTCCTAATTACAGGCTTGCAAGTCCTATTTCAGTAATTCTAGTTTGTCTTGTTTTAGTAATCCAAGTTCCAAATCTATAAGTACTAGTGATTCCAATGGCTTGGAAACATGCATGTCATTTAATGGGGGCAGCCCATTGAATTTAGCACAACATGATGATATTCCAATGGCAGCATTGAAAATCTTACCTACATTTACTGGATAAGATTAGACTACACCTATTGAACATATCAGGGATGTTGCCTCATTATGTGCAGTACATCATATTACTGCTGAAAATGTTGTAGTTAGGATTTTGGCAGCATCTCTCAAAGGAAAACTCTTTAGTGGTTTAGGGGGCTGGCTATTAATTCTATTTCAAAATGGGATGAGTGAGGAGATGCCTTGAATAGGAATTTTCAATATAAATCTGATCATCTATCCCTAGTTGAGTAAATGACAACTATCAAGAAAGCCCCACAAGAGCAAATGATGGATTTGAATTTTTGATTCCAAAAGACTTGGTATAGAATTCCTGTTATGGTAAGACCTACTGTTGATCATGCATTTTTATATTATCTGAAAGCTCTCAATAGTGATATTACGGTAATGATTCAATCAATTGGTGGTGTGGCATTACCGAGAGTGTTTGATGTTGCCATTAGGGCTGAGAACAGTCTCATTCATGTTGGAAAAATTGCACCAAGGCCTCCAATGCCTATATTTCCTGATATTCAGCCCATAATGCCTATCCAAGTGCCTCATATTGCCCCATTACCTATTATTCCAGCCTTAGGCTATCAAGCATCTACTCAAAATAGTGTTTCTCTAGTCTAATCTCAAGAATTGCAAGAGATTAAGGGGTTATTGTAGACTTTTGGAAACAAACTAGTGAACATAGAAAAGTAACAAGGTAAAGGTCTTAAACCATATCAAGCCCCATATAAGGAAAATAGACCACTAAACCAAGCTAATTCACCACCCCAAAGAAGGAATTACAATCCAAGGCCTTTTTAGCAATACAATCCAAATACAAAAAGTTCATCAAGATAGTTAGTTCCCATGCAAAGTAACTTGGTTCAAGATCACGATTGGTGGTTCCCTTGTAACCAACCTGATAATCAATCATCATGTCGAAATGGAATGTTAAATTAGGCACTTATGGTGCAAAATTCTATTGTTGATCAACAGAATGTTGGACTAGTGACTCATGAGGATGGTCAAAATGAGATAACGTTGACGAATTGGCAAGGAGAAGAGTTTTGTGGTGTTAATCAATCTCAAGGACAAGGTTAGAATCAGTCTTATAATCCTATATTAGCAAATACCAGATCAAAAAAGAGTTGTGTATATGGGACAGCATCCTAATAGACTACAAAAATCAAGGTTCTTCAAATCAGCAACCTATTATTCAACCTATAACTTCACAAACAATTCAATTTTTTCCAAGATAGCAAGTTGTACCAACTAAAGATCAACAGAGAGCTCAGCCATAACAAAAAGCTCAAGGACAGGTTGTTGATCCAAAGGTACAGCATAAGGTAAATCCCACCTCTTTTAACATTTTGGAGCACATGAAGAAATCAAAAATTAGTGTTTCAATGTGGGATTCATTAACGCTTCTGGGTCAAAAGGATTTACTTTAAAATGCATTATCAAATCTTTCTTTGTCACAAGAGCCAACCAAAGATCAACCAAAGGTGAATGTTGTGACTGATTAGAACAAGTAAACAAGTCACAGTCAAAGAGTGAACAACAGACCTAAGAGGTCAATCCACTTCCTTTCTATATTACTTTGATTATTGGTGATCATTTAGTTCACAATTGCATGATTGACTCAGATGCTAGCAGTTTAGTAATGCCAAAGAAGATTATTGACCAACTGAGATTAACATATGAACCACTCACAAAAGGATTTGTTTAGCTTGATGGATCAGCCATCAACATAGTGGGAGTAATCAAAAATATAAATCTTACATTACATGCTTGCCCAAATTTTTCAATTCCACAAGATGTATATGTGATAGATCTTCCTACTTATTTTTCCTTGTCTTTCAAGAGATTTTACAACCAAATTAGGAGGATATTTATCCTCCAACTAGTCTCATTTGTTTTTTTAGAACTAGATATGGTACAAAGGTCACAATCAAATCTAAATTATTGGCTAAAGATCACATTGAGCCATATGTTCCAAGTCCTATTAATGCTAATCTTGCATTTCATGAATAGAATTAGACAAATCAAATTATTGTTCAAGACCCTGATACTCTTCTTAAGGGTATTCCAGACCTAATTTTAGATGAATGGGCAGCTAAAAAACATGAAATTGATACTTTTGTTCATGTTGAGTAGCTATACTTGGGCATATATATGATTCAAGAGAAAGATATTACTATTCCAAATCTGGTAAAAGATGAAAAAGTGCAGGAAAATCAACTAACCAATGAATTATGGAGTTTATATTTTGATGGTTCAAGAAGTAAAGTTGGTGCTGGTGGAGGAGCTATCTTAGTTTCTCCAAATGGTGAAAGGTATTTTTCAACCTTTCATTTTTCTTTCAACTATTCTAATAATTCTTCTAAATGTGAAGCACTTGTGCATGGATTAGAATGGGCTAGAAGGAAAAACGTAAAGTGCCTTCAAGTATTTGGAGATAGTGGGTTAGTGGTAAATCAAGTAAGAAATATTAATACCACTAAGAATGACTTGTCGAAGTTGTACAAGCACAGAGTTTGGGACATGATTGAGGAGTTTGATGCTTTCAATTTGTTTTCCATTCCAAGGAGTCAAAATAAACAAGCTGATAAATTAGCTACCATGGGAGCTGAGTTTGATATCCCAATTGAAGTGAAAAATTTTGATACTCGGCATTATGTTAAGATTGTTGTTAGACTTGTTGTTCTAGATAATAATATTTATTGGCAGGTATTTGACAATGATGAACAGATAATTAACTTCTTGATAGAAGAAGCTGAGTTTTCAGTTTCAAATCTACAAAAGTTATCATAGCAGTATGAAGATCAGATTCTTCAACTGAAATCAAACAAGTTACCAAAGGGATTGGTAAAACTTGAGTCAATTTTCAACTCAAATGACCAAGTGAGAAACGAAAAGGTAGGTTTGTTTATCAAACAAGAACATGTTGAACATGTTGAAATCTTCAAGGATAAGCTCCTAAAACCTGGCAAGGTATGTACTATTAAAGAGAGACATGCATTCATTTTAGTTTGTCAAGAGTTTTCTAATGTGTTTATTTGGGAGTATAATGACTTAAAGGAATTCAATCCAAAGTTGGCACAACACACCATAGAGCTTGAAGTGAATGCAAAGTCGGTAAGACAAAGGCAGAGGCCTTTGAATCCTAAACTTGAGCATCTCATGAAAGTTGAGCTGAATAAGTTAATTGAGAGTCAAATTATTTTCCCAATTAAGCATACCTCATGGTTGTCCAATCTTGTTCCTGTAAGGAAAAAGAATGGTGAAATCAGACTTTGTGTTGATTTCAAAGACCTTAATAGAGCCTCTTTGAAAGATCATTATCTATTGCCCTCAATAGAGAATATTTTACAAGTTGTTTCAAGTTTTGACAGGCTTTCATTGTTAGATGGCTTTTTAGGGTACAACCAGATTTTGATAAAAAGGGAAGATCAGTATAAGACAGCTTTTACAACAAAGTGGGGAACCTTAGCTTATCGAAAGATGCCCTTTGGATTATCTAATGCAGGGGCTACCTTCCAAAGAGCCATGGACACTGATTTTCATGTTTTAATGAACAAATTTGTAATGGTATACTTAGATGACATTATTGTTTTCTCTAAAAATGCAAGTGACCATTTAGTTCATTTGAAACAAATCTTCAAAAGGTGCAGAGAATATGGAGTTTCATTGAACCCCAATAAATCTATCTTTGTTGTTCATGAAGGTAAATTACTTGGACATGTAGTATCTAAAGATGGGATTTCCATAGATCTAGAAAGAATCAGTGCTATTCTTTCTTTACCTTTACCTACTCATAAGAAAGGCTTGCAAAGCTTTCTTGGTAGAATAAACTTTGTTAGGAGGTTCATTCCAAATATTGCTTATCTTTTGCAACCTCTAACTTCTATGTTGAGAAAGAATGTTACTTTCAACTGGACCAAAGGGAAGGCAAGTTTTGATGAAATCAAGAATGCCATAGCTGCTACTCCAGCACTCATCAATCCTAACTTTGACAAAGATTTTATTCTTTATGCTTTTGGGATCATAGATACTATCCCAACTATGTTATGTCAATAGAGTGAACAAGGTTTGGAGCAACCCATTGCATTTTTCAGCCAAGTGCTTAAAGATTATGAATTTAAATATTCTTTTGTTGAGAAGCACATGCTTGCAGTAGTTAGAAGGCTTAAAAAAATTAGACACATGCTTTCTAACAATAAAATTCAAATCTTGGTTGCTCATCCTATAGTCAAATATTTCCTATTAAGCAGAGATATTAATGAAAAAAGAGTTGGTTGGATTACAAAAGTAATGGAATATGATGTCCAAATTAAGGTCACCAAGCTTGTGAGGGGGAAAGGATTATGTGAAGAGCTTGTTGGAGATGCACAGAACAATAAAGAAACTAATGAACAAGTTGTCCTAATACTCAACAACAAAGAACAAACTGCTGATGTAGCTCCTTCCTCCAATTGGATTCAACAAATGATACATTAGCTTCACACTGGTGATTGTACTAAAGGTTTGGACAAAGCAAAAATAATATATTTTAGACTTCAAGTTATTCCTTATGTAGCCATAGATGGAGTTTTATATAGGAGGGACTTTCATGGAGTTTTGTTGAGATGTGTTGAACCATATCAAATTGATAGAATCCTAGAAGAGTTTCATGATGGACCTTCTAGAGGTCATTTTGCAACTAGAACAATAGCTCTTAAGATTATGAGAGCTAGTTATTATTGGCATGACTTGTTTAAATATGCTTATGCTTCAGTTCAAAAATGCAGCAAATGTTTATTATTTGCAAGAAAGCAAAGGCTTGCAGCCTTACCATTACACCCAATTTAGGTTGAACAGCCCTTTGGCAAGTGGGGCCTTGATTTTATTGGTCCTATTAACCCACCTTCAAGTGCAGGTCACAAATGGATATTGATTGCAACTGATTATTTTACTAAGTAGTCTGAAGCTATGGCATTGAAGGAGGCAAATGAGACTTTTGTTTTGAACTTTTATCAGGATCTAGTTGCAAGGTTTGGTACTCATGATTCCATTTTTTTATGATAATGCATTGGCATGTATATGCTTGAAGGTATTTAATTGGTCAGTTAAGAATAACATATATTTGAATACCTCGTCCAATTATTACCCTCAAGGTAATGAACAAGTTGAGTCTACTAATAAGAACTTGATCAAGATTAACAAAAAGATAATCAAGGATAATCAAAGGACTTGGCATGACAAGTTGAATTTATCCTTGTGGGATGATAGGATTACTCCTACAAGAGCTACAAGTAACTCACCATACGTTCTTACTTATGGAAAAGAGGCCAGAATTCCAATTTCAGTTGAATTTCCAACTTTGAACTTGATTAAAGAGTTGGAAATGTTAGAGGAAGATCCTATGGAAATAAGGATTACACAACTAACAAAGTTAGAAGAGACAAGAAAATAAGCACTGATAAATCTAGAGATCCATCAGGCTCAAACAAAAAAGTACTTTTGATAGAAAAGCAGTCCCAATAGCATTCAAGGAGGGTGATCTTGTTTTCAAGTGGGATGAGCTTAAAAGTAGACCTAGTAAGAGTACCAAGGTTGATTCCATGTGGCCTAGCCCTCATGTAATTACTAAATGCAAGAAGCATAATGCTTTTTAGCTCTCAAAGTTGTATGGAGAGGTGTTACCTATCCCGGTCAACGGGATTCACCTCAAACAATGTTTTTGAAGATGAAAATTTTATAGATGTATCATAGTAGATTAGAGGCTTTTAGTTAATAAGTGCTCATGGCACATTCATTTCAGTTATGTGTTGTTTTTCCAAGAATTTTTGTTGCACAGTTTTTTGGCCTTATTCTAAACAAAGCCATTGTAGTTTGCTTTCAAGTTTTGATTTGTTGTTGTTTAAATTCTAATAGCTGAGTTACAAACTAAGTTGCAAAGACCAAGTATGGACTCCTATGCCCAATGGATAAGTTATGCTACTGATCAAGGATGCTTAGCAAGAAAGCATTTAGTAGAGGTCGTCAAAATGCTACCTAAATTTTTCTTTTCAGCCCATTCAGGTTAGGTTGGTACAATACTAATACTTTCTATCTTGACGAGAAGAAGGTACACAAAATTTTGTTGAAGACCTCATATTTTCATTCAAACAATGCTATAGAAAGAATTCTCAATTTATTGCATGCAATTTTTTTACACAAAATTGAAATTGTTTTAAAATTTTGCATAAAATAGTTGTTATATTCATTACAAAAGAATATGTTCATAGGTTTCCCACACAAGCCATGGGAATAACTAATATAATACAATAAGAAAAGGAGATTGAATAACTAAAATAAATGACATATAAGAGAGGAGGGATTTGTCATTTCTTGAATGACAAACTCCACAATTGATTAGCTTCATCTCTAGTCCCTCCTCGAAGTTCTGTTTTTGTCAGCATGAAGTACCTGAAAGGGTCAAAAGGAAGTGTGTTAGTGCTCATGATTCCAACACTCTTACATACCAAATAGACATGCATTCAATCTATTTCTTATTAAGCATCATATCAGAAGTTCAGAGATAAAAGCATCACAAGATTAGATACATCAACATCATGATGATTCAAGAAAGAAAATAATCATCTAGTCATCATAAGAAGCTCTAGGATTCTTAGTTTTTCTAACATTTCGTTGAATGTGTGGGTACAGGTCAAGAACCATTGCAGGATAGTTACATGATAATATATGAGAATCACAGTATGTGGAGGAAAATGTTGTTCTCACAAGGGTTGAGCCCAACATATTGTCCTCTTAGTTAAAAGAAGCAATAAGTGATCAATATTAGCTTAGGCACTGGGTGTTACTTTGAGTTTTGGAAAGAGTCAAGGATGAAAAGCAGGGTTTGAGGTGACACTGATGACAGAGAAAAGCTGCATGATTAAAGGGTGATAGTTCATAGTAGATTACCAAATTTTGGACAGTCATGTAAACCTTTATTTGTTGCTTTAAACACAGTCTCAAGAGTACAAATTTATGAAAGGAATCATGCCTAAGTCACCAACCTTATGAGGCAGAATGAAGGGGTACAAGCGCTATCCATGAATAACAAAGTTATTAAAACCCTGCCAAGAAGTTTTTTTTCCACTAGAAGCATTTGAATCCTATGTGAAGCCACAGTAGTCTCTAATCATTTCTTGTAATAGTCAATCCTTTGTAGTGCTCATGAGTAGTGTAAGCAATGTTATCAAATGGAGTCTATAAATACTTAATAAGACTTGAGAAAGATGAAAATATGCTTTAGTTTACCCTTTTTTGTTGGAGCAGGAGAAGAGCAAGGTTACAGGTCCCTTAGAAAGGCTTACTAACAGTGGTGGAGATTGTTATGTCAAGGGATAGTATGGTACAATCCTTCAATAAAATGGATTTATGAACAAAAGATAAAGGACAGTCATGTTTGTGATAAAGAGTGATTGTAGGCATTAGTGAAGAAGACACATCTATGTAAGGATGACAAAGACATCATGCAATAAGAAAACTCTCAACAAGGCAGTGGAGCGTGATTAAGGATAGCAAGATTTATATACAAGAGAAAAGTCATCTTTAATTTTTATTTGCAGGTGATAAACATGCAAACAGTCCAATAAGGGGTTTCCATCACAATTTGAATACATAGGCATAGAGCCACTAAAATCAATCACATGGAATGACAACAATGTGCAAAAGCATGATCATAGATATTTTGTGATAGAGAATGATAGAAGTAAGCATGGCTTATGAAGGGTTTCAAGCAGCATTATATAGAGAGTCATCCACATTTTTCTAAGTAATTTATGTTGGTTTTGCTAGAGAATCCTTACATCATGGTTGGCCAGTGCTATGACATGATACAATGGTATATTTATATCAAATTTGTCAAAGATGCATTGATCAAACATCCAAATATAGTGGCAGGTTGAGAAGAATGGTTGGCGCAAGCTATCAAAGTGTTATTATCAAGTCAGAGACCATGGTTCCATGGTGGATCAAGGCTTGAAAACTCACTTTCCTTGAGGCTATTGATCCATGATAGATGTAGTTTTGGGTTCCTTTTACATTTAAAAATAGCATGAATAGAAGTCAAAAAGATAACCTCACATTGTTGAGAAGTTAAGAATTTAAGAGCAATCGGCCTTCTAGGTTTTCAGAGAGAAAAATCACTAAGGCTTGAGCACGTGAGTTATAGAGCATCATACAAAGATGGAGTATTAGAAAAAGAGCCATGCCCTTGTGCAACAATGATAGAAACTTAGAAAATGATTGAAAATCCTTTTTCTAATGTGGTTACTCATAGAAAATGAAAGGAAAGTAGCAGTGCAGAAATGCCTTCCTAATCCAAAATCCTTGGGAAAGAAGTGAAAACACATTCATTTAACAAGTTACATACATTTGAGATGCAAATTCATAGAATAAAAGGAGAGTCAAAATAAATCACACACACAGAGATAACACCAGATATACATGGGAAAACCCTTACAGGAGAAAAACCCACCACACCAAGTAAAGTCACTTTGTATTGCAGTAAATAGATTACATATAGAGTAACAAACTTCACTCTCAGATGTTAACTCACAGCAACATCCCCTTGGTCGACCTCCAATCGCAGACTATAGTTCATTACACACACTCACTGTTACTATGCTCATACAACATACAATGAATTCTAACGACCAACCAACAACCATTAGGGTTTTCATTGAATTTTTGTTCCTTCGTCGACAAGCTTCCTCCATCTTGGGCCATGCATATCACCAACAACACACATTAGTCACCCAACATTAAATTTTGGTTGCAAAGAATATTACTATATTCGCACTCTATCAACCCCGAGTCAGTTCATGCAATAAATGCAAACATATCGCTTACAAAAAATATAGCTTTCGGCCAATGATTGTTGATTTACAACAGTGATGTAAAATCAACAAATGAAATTGTGCCATGTGTTGACACATCACTCATCCATCGCTTTTGACTATCCCACCAAACTGTCTGTCATTCCTTGTGGTCCCCACCATCCACACAGCATCCATGTCACTATAGTACAGTTGATGTCACCATCTATGTAGACCAGTCCCACCATTCAACAAGCATGTTGCCCAGTCGAGAGAAACCCAAACTTTACAACCTCCACTATAGGTTAGGAAACTCCAAGACACTACGAAAACAAAGAAAATCACCATGTCAGGAAAAACTTTAACTTCACAACCTCCAGACGAAGGTTAGGATTTTCCCTAACCCCAGGACAAGTTGATAGCATTGTCACTCAGTCAGGGAAAACCTGAACTTTGCAACCTTCATCGATGGTTAGAAATTTCCTGGATGTCACAACAATGAAGGAGATTGGCTAGTCAAGAAGTTAAGAAACTTCCAAACTCCACAACAAGGTTCCAAGGTTAAAGAAAATAGTGATCCCATGACCAACACATTGTCGCCAAGTTACAAACTTTCAGAACCCCACAACTTAAGTTTTAGGGTTCAAGTTTTGGGCGATAGGTCGACAATGAAGACTAAATGAAGGGAAAAAATGCCAAGTCTTTAACAGAGGTTCAAGCCAGCAAGTTGAGGCACATTTTTCCAACAAGCTCCCACTTGACAAAGACTTACTGGCTTCCTCCAAACTCAAAATTAATGAAGGTCATGGGCTCCAAGGCCCATCGAACTAACACACCGCCTATACTTGTTTATGCTCATGGGCTTTTTCAATGCATCGGCAACATTCTCTAGAGTATCCACCTTCTCCAGATTAACCTTTCCATCCTCCACCATATCACGAATGAAATGATATTGTACATCAATGTGCTTCGTCCTAGCATGGAAAGTGGGATTTTTCACCAAATAAATAGCACTCTGACTGTCACAACACATTGTAATTTGCTTTGCATTAAACCCAATGTCTGAACATAAACACCTAATCCAAATGGTTTCTTTGCAGGCGTGTGTTGCTACCATGTATTTTTCCTCAATAGTAGATAAAGCAACTATAGCCTGCCACTTGTTCATCCAACTCACTACTCCACCAAATAACATGAAAATGTATCCACTAGTGGATCTTCTATTGCCAATGTCCCCTGCCCAATCAGAGTCCACATATCCATGAATGCTAAGAGATCTTTATGATCCAACTAAGTTTCCATGATAACACAAAGCAAACTCTGAGGTACCTTTCAAATATATGAATACCCTCTTCACAGCATCCCAATGCAACCTTCCTGGATTAGCCATAAACTGACTACGAACTCTCACTACTTGGGAAATTTCTAGCTATACATTAAACTACCAACAACACTTGAATACAACACCTTGGTCATTTCCTCCATCTTGATAGGAGATTTTGGACAATCTTCAACAGATAGCTTCATTCCTTACAACACTGGAACAACTAGTTGCTTGCAATCAGTCATCCCAAATCTCTCTAGGATAGTGTTGATATACTTACTATAGTTGAGCCAAATTTTTCTACTTCCTCCGTCCCTTTTTTATTTCCATCCCCAAAATATATCTTGTTGCACCTAGATCTTTCATTTCGAACTTTGTAGACAATTAAGATTTTAGATCAAAAATCATAGTCTTACTATTTCCTATGAATAACATATCATCCACGTATAGGGTAATAATAAGCACACGATCATTTTCAGTTTTGTAATACACACAATGATCAAGTTTTGATCTCACAAATCCCAATGACAACACAAACATGCCAACCACATGACACTCTATGGCCCCTACCAACACACTCTCTTGCTTTTTCACTATCAAATCACCTTTTAACCTTATTTTTGCCTTCAACCCTACTATCCCTACATTCTCAGTCTTAGAATAGATTACAACATTATAATTTTTTATTTCTTTCACAACATTTATCAATTCTTTCCTACCACACATTATTACCTTTGCCTTACCTTTCACATCCTAAACCAAAGGAGTTAAGACAAACCTTCTTCCATCCTTCATAATTGTGTAAGTATTTTCTCTACCATCATACAAAGCTCACCTATCATATTGCCAAGGTCTACCTAGGAGTAGGTGACAATAGTCCATAGGTAGGATATCACAAACAACACTATCACTATAATCCCCAATCTGAAAATCTACTACAGCCTTTTCATTAACTAACAAAGACTGACCATCACTCAACCATGACACCTTATAAGGCAATTCATGAGGTATTTTTTTCAGATTTAACTTATTCACCATCTCATTAGACACCATGTTCTTTGTTGAACCAGAATCAATCATAACTCTACATACCATGTTTCCACACTTACAATTTGTTTTGAAAAGACAATTCCTTTGCAATGGTTCTACCTCTTTTGTTGCCTTCAATATTGTCTTCATCACCATCAACATCTCCCCTATTTCAAGATCAGCCATCTTACTTGTAGAATGATTTCTTTCACACTCCTCCTCTTGAACCAATTGTGCTCTCCTATCAATTCTCTTTTCACCACTTGATGAACTACCAACTCTTTCAGGACATTTCCAAGATGGATGACCAAATTCATTGCATGTGTAACATCTCCCTGCAAAATCATTAGAACTTCTACCAACACTAAACCTTCCTCTACCTCTAAAACCACCTCTAGAATCAACACTTTTCTCTCTAACTTTATTTGCTCCTTCTTTTTCTTTTAATGGCTGCTTTGGTGTAGAAATCACTCCTCTTTCTCTTGCACTAGTACCACCTCTTCCTCTAACTACTTTCTCTTGTCTCCTCTTAACTTTCTCCTCCACCCTGATTGCTTCTTCAACAGATTTGGAGTTAGCAACCACAAGTTCATCTTGAATATTAAACCTCAAACCACCTAGATACCTGGCCACCTTTTTAGCCTCATCCTCATCCCTTCTAGATCTTCTGCTTAAATTATAAAATTCATGAGTGTAGCCTTTAACATCTAGTTCTTTTTGTTTCAATCCTTGCAACTTTTTATACAACTGAACTTCATAGTCCTTTGGAAGAAACCTACCTTTCAACTTTTGTACCATCTTGTCCCATGAAGTGATCCTTGATTTTCCTTGATTTATTCTCTCTACTTGCTCATAATCCCACCAAAGAAGAGCATGTCCTTTTAGCTTTGTTTTTTCCACCGTCACCATCTATTCTTCTAAAATCTCTTCACTCTCAAAGTAATTATCCATAGCAGCTATCCAATCAAGTAATTCCTCTTCATTTAAATTACCACCATAAATAGGAAGATCAAATTTTACCTTTATTGATTCACCTTCACTGCTTTGAGCATCTTCACCATTCTTTGAGCTTCACGGTCCAATTCTTCTTCAACATATTCATAGTCTTCATCCTCCTCTTCTATTTCACTTTATTCATTCACTTCTCTCCTTTTGCTTGTCTCCAAGGTAGCAAGACTTTCCAAAACTACATTATGAGATTCTAGAAGCTTAGCATGCTTCTCTTTTAGGTCTTGCAACTCTCTAGCAGCACCAACTCCTTTAGGAGGCATCTTCTTCAATCAACTTTCTTTAAGCCTGCAAAAGCCAAACAAATCACCAGCAAGGGATCCTATCCCTGAGCTCTGATACCACTTTTATGTAAGCAAGGTGGTGACACTCAATTTCCAAAACAAAACAATATGATTCCAACAAGGAAAATTTCCCTTGAACTCACAAACACTTGACTTGTCTCAAACACTTACCAATAGGCTTCAAGCCTCAAATCACAACACTTAGGCTTATCTTTTAGAGAAGGCCTATCAAATGCCTTTAGACACCCTCTAAGACTCTCAACGTGATATGAAACAACTTCCCAATCAGTTCCATGGGGTTTCCTTGACACAAATTAGAGATTCCTTAAACTACCCTATCCAAAGGCTACTAAATTAGCCCATTTTTCCAAAGGAGGTACCTCTCAAACATAGTTTTCATTAAATTTCTTCAAACAATCAACAATCAGGTGTCAAAACACTAAATTTCCTCATTTTTACATAGATACAAGGCTTCTAGTTCACTTCCCCATCAAACCTTCCATTTACATGTAAAAACCAAGGGTTTTATTGTATCTCCACTTTACTGGACTCATAGAACAAAACCAATACATCAAAAAGTTTCTATTATGTCTGCACAAGCTTACCAAACCCTTACAAGGTCATTCTCATCAACAAATCATCAAAACTCTTCTCAAAGCCTCCATTTTCACAAGAAATTATCACTGCCCAGCCCTAGCGCAACCCTCCATTTGCAACCTCTATCCATAAACCACCAAAAAAAATAAAAATTAATCAATCCTTGAAGAATCCATTCCACCAAGATACAGGGTGGACAGCAAGTGGAATGACTTCAATACATTGTTACACCCTCAAACTGGCCCTTCCCTATTCTATACAGGTAGACTTAGAATTTCAAAGAGAACTCACTCTAAATTCGATGTTAGACTATCAAAATAGATTCAAAAGAAGCTTGAAACATGCCACTATAGAGCTCTATGACATATTAATGATTTGGAGCTTGTACAGGTCCGTACAGAGCCTTTAAAGTTTAGAAAAATAGTAAAATAACAGAGAATTGCACAACAAATGTGGTGTTTCTTATAGAAAATTCAATACAATGATTCCCCAATCCTACTTCGAGACTTAGAGAGGATTATTAAACCATTTCAAATCAAAACTACCTCCAACCAACATTCATAACTGACATTTGCATTACTTAACTCCTAAATTGCATTTTATGTCAATGTTGCTCTTGACAACACTTTACAACTTTTGCACTTTTCACCCAATTGACCTCCTAAGACACCCTCAAATACATATTATATGGTCTTTTAAACCTTATTTAACATAAATAAAGCTTTATCACCCCCTAACTCACCTAGATTCACTCTATGATCACCTTGATGCAAATTATTACATTTCACCAAATCACATTTTGCATTAAGGGTGTAGTTGCTCCTGCACCATTTCTTCATTCATGGCTTCCAACCAAGAATTTTAGTTAGACATATTAATTCCTTCTTTCACAGTCCTAGGCTCATCAATGCTAGTAATCAAAGCATAGGCACAATTCGAATCCAACATAGAAAATCCATACCTATCAGGTTGATTCTTTTCACGTGTAGACGTCCTCACAGGTTGAGGTTGAGTTTGTGGTTCTTCTTCTTTAGAACTCTCAAACCTACTAGAACTTTCCTCAGTTTTAGGTACACTTTTTAGTTCCTCTTTATCTAGAGCTTGAGGAATTTTAACTACATCATTCTTCTTTTCCTTTTTATCTGTATCTAACCACAGACTAGCTACTGAAGGCTTTATCTCATGAAAGATTACACTTCTAATGTACAATACCTTCTCAGTAATAGGATTCCAAAGCTTGTATCCTTTCACACCAACGCCATAGCTAATGAAGATACATTTGATAGCCTTGTTCTCCAACTTTGATCTTTTCTCATTCGACACATATGCATATGCCTCACAGCCAAAGACATGAATATGTCTCAGAGAGGGCTTCTTACCAGACCATGCTTCCCAATGTGTTTTGTCAACAAGAGCCAAACAAGGTGAATGATTTACCAAATAACATGTTGCAGCCATAGCCTTAGCCCAAAACTTCTACTTTAGACCAACACCACTCAACATACTTCTCTCTCTTTCCATTAGTGTCCTATTTAACCTTTCAGCAACTCCATTATGTTATGGAGTATAAGGCATAGTTTTATGCCTTTTAATCCCATGGTCTTTGTAGTACCCTTCAAAATCTGCAAAATAGAACTCACCACCATTATTCATCCTCAAGCATTTAATTTTCCTTCTAGTTTGATTTTCTACCAAGTTTTTAAACTCTTTAAACTGACTAAACACTTCTGATTTACTCTTTAGAAAGTACACAAATTCCCTTCTCAAATAATCATCAGTAAAAGAACATAATATCCAGACTTCGATAATGAAGGAACATTCACTGGACCAAATACATCAGAATGAACATAATCTAGTATGCCAAAATATTTATGAGGACTTGAATAAAATGAAACACGATGTTGCTTTCCATAAATGCAATGTTCGTAGAAATCAAACTCAAGGTTGCAATCAACAAGCCCTTCAACAAGATTTTTATTTTTCAAGGCTTTTAAGCCTTTCTCTCCTATGTGACCCATTCTAGGATGCCACAACATGGTCTTCTTTTCTTGGAGTTTCACCTCCAAAAATTTTGCACCCAGAGGAGCGTCATTTTCCTTCTCTACACAAACATCTTTTCTTGACTTTACAGAGACATTATTACATTGAACAGGGTGTGCATCTAGCTTGTACATAGTGCCTATGCATGCACCCTTAGTTAGCACCATTGCGCCTCTAGTCATCTTACAACCTCCATTCAAGAAAGAAACTTGCACACCAACACCATTTAGCTTACTGATCGAAAGCAGGTTATGAGCCAAAGTTGGTATGTACAGTACTCCATTAATCCCTTTGATTCTTCCATCGAGGAAATGGATTATGACTCTTCCATGACCAAAAATTTCTAGATTTGAATCACTTGCTAGGTACACCTTTCCACCATCATACTTTTCATACTTAGTGAACCAATCTCTGTGAGATGTCATGTGAAAAGATGCACCTGAGTCAATCAGCCAGACATCATATGATGCCATCATCCGATGCCTAAGTCACCAAGGCTACAATGAAGACATCTACATCACTCTGAGAAGAGTCATTTTCAAAAGTGTTATTCTTCTTCTTCTTTTTCTCCTCCTTAAAATCCTTTCGGATATGACCAGACTACCCACAATTCCAGCATTTCACCTTGGACTTCTTACCAGGAGACTTTGATCTCCCTTCAAATTTGGATTTAGACTTCTTTTCCTTCTTACCTCTCTCCTTTGATCTACCCCGAACAACAAGAGCCTCCTTGGCCATCTCAAAAGACTTCCTTTGCATTTCTTCTGATATCAACGAGGCAACCATGTCTTCCATCTTGAAATTAGTTGTACTTCCAATAGCCATTACCAGATGGTCCCAAGTGTTGGGTAAGGAACATAACAGAAGCATACAGCAATCCTCCTCCTCTATCTTTACACCCACAGACACCAACTGAGCAACAATCATATTAAATGAATTCAAATGGTCTGCTATAGATGCACCTTCTTCCATCTTCAAGGAGTACAACTGCTCCCTCAAGAATAACTTATTTACCAAAGACTTTCCCTGATAAATGTCACCAAGTTTCTTCCATAATGAAGATGCAGTCTCCTCATGGACGTTCAGGAGTACAGAATCGGCCAAACAAAGTCTTATCAACCCTCTAGCTCTTCTATCTATGAGGTCCCAATCTTCTTGTTTCATACTTTGTGGCATAGTTCCAGACATAACAATCCAGAGGTCTCTATCCACCAACAAGTCTTCCATTTTGAGTTTCCACAACTCAAAATTACCGCCATTGAATTTTTCAATTTCTACTCTGCCTAATGTATTTTCCATCTCAAAGTGTAAACAAGACAACTAATTCTTCTTTTGCAAGACTCACACTGAAACAGGATTAGCACAAAAAACCAGCCCTACTCACAAGGATAACACAACTGGCCAGGCTCTAATACCACTTGAAAGGAAAACAGTGATGCGAAAATGCCTTCCTAATGCAAAATCCTCAGGAAAGAAGTGAAAACACATTCATTTAACAAGTTACATACATTTGAGATGCACATTCACAGAACAAAAGGAGAGTCAAAATAAATCACACACACATAAATAACACCAGATATACATGGGAAAACCCTTACAGGAGAAAAACCCACCACACCAAGTAAAGTCACTTTGTATTACAGTAAATAGATTACATACAGAGTTACGAACTTCACTCTTAGATATTAACTCATAGTAGCATCCCCTTGGTCAACCTCCAATCACAGACTACAATTCGTTACACACACTCACTGTTACTATGCTCATACAACATACAATGAATTCTAACAACCAACCAACAAATTAGGGATTTCATTTTATTTTTGTTCCTTCACCAAAAAGCTTCCTCCATCTCAAGTTGCGCATATCACCAATAGCACGCATCAATCCACCAACATTAAATTTTAGTTACAGAAAATATTACTATATTCGCACTTTGTCAACCTTGAGTCAGTTCATGCAATAAATGCAAACATATCAATTACAGAAAATACAGCTTTTTTCCAAAGATTGTTGATTTACAACAATGATGTAAAATCAACAAATGAAATCATGCCACGTGTCGACACATCACTTGTCCATCGCTTTTGACTATTGCACCAAACTGTTAGTCATTCCTTGTCATCCCCACCATCCATGCAGCATCCATGTCATTGTCGTACAACTAACATCACCATCTATGTAGATCGGTCCCATCATTCAATAGGAATTTCACCCAGTTGGGAGAAACCCAAACTTTACAACCTCCATCGTAGGTTAGGAAACTCCAAGACACAACGATAACAAAGAAAATTGCCATGTCGAGAAAAACTTTAACTTGACAACCTCCAGATGGAGGTTAGGATTTTCCCAAACCCTGCAACAAGCCAATAACATTGTCGCTCAGTCGGGGAAAGCCCGAACTTTGCAACCTCCGCCGATGGTTAGAAATTTCCTAGATGTCACAACAATGAAGGAGATCAGCCAGTTGGGAAGTTAAGAAACTTCCAAACTCCGTAACAAGGTTCCAAGGTTAGAGAAAATAGCGATCCCATGACCAACACACTGTCACCAAGTTATAAACTTTTAGAACCCTGCGACTTAAGTTTCAAAGTTCAAGTTTTGGGCGATAGGCCGACAATGAAGACCAAACGAAGGGGGAAAATGCCAAGTCTTTAACAAAGGTTCAATCCAACAAGTTGAGGCACATTTTTCCAACAAAAAATCTAGATCTATTAGTAGTGAATGCTAGGGAAGACATGAATAGAGGGTATTTCATCATTTCTTTCACAGAAATAAAAGTCCCAGTATTTCATTCAAAAGAGAAACTTACCAAATTCATCCATCCACAATCATTAGAAAGCTCCAAACCCTACCCTTGGTAGTGCATCAAAGCAACATCATGATTGTAGAAAAATGAAAGAATGCAAATGAGCCCGAAGATAGAGAAGTAGGGTTTCTTTTATTTCTTTTAGGTGTTTCATACAAACCCTAAATTTTTAGCCGCCCAAGTGATTTTTATCACTTTATTGTAAAATTTCATAATGATTAATTCCTTAGCCATGATCAAGTCCTTTATTCCAAATTCCTAGTGTGAAGTATGCAAGTCATAGGAGTCATAAGGGTTTGTTATGTTTCTACTCTTATGTCTTTGTATCAAGTTAAAACAAAGATAAATGTATAAACAAATATTAGAGGTAATGTTTATAAATTACCTTAATATTTTCCATGAAGAGGGATAGTTTTTTTTCCATAACAAACATTAAAGTAATCATTAATGATTATCTTTAACATTCATTCAAACATTTTATCCTTGTCCCAAAATCATGCAAGGACAGAAGGGGAGTGAATTTGAGGTCTTTGGACCTGATTTTTAGTTAACTAGAGTGGAATTGACATACATTTGGAGTTTATCTTTGACTTTGAGTCAAACTGAACTAATTTTGAAGTCCTGTTTGGTTAGACTGGTTGAGAGAGGGAGTTTTGAGCTATTTTAGCTCAATTTGGAGCAATTGTGGCCCCCCTTTTGGGGATTTTCTTCTTTGCTCATAAATCACTTTGGAGAAGATATTTTTGGAGTACAGTTAGAGTGCAGTATTTCTCATGCACTTTGGAGTCAGTTTTATATATAAAGAAAAAGACTTAGTCTTTTTTCCTCAGTTCTTGCTTATTTTCCTTTGCATTCTGCAGAGAGGAGATTTGACTTGTAACTCAACATTCATTTTCACTTTTATATATAGTAGCAGTAGTTTATTTTCTAACAATTTATTATTATGTTTTGTAGAGATTCCTTCCATATTCTAATAAAAATAGAAGTTCTTCTATCTAATTTCAAGTGTCTTGTTATTTTGTGAGTGATTTGATAGGAATTTCTTGTGTTTTGCTTCAAAATCTCCAATATTTTGTCTCATTTGTTGGATGCAAGTATACAAAATTCAGTTTATTACAGGTGATAGCTTGTGCAAGAATTTCTCAAGCCTTTCTATGAATTAATTATGTAATGAATTTGATCAATTTAGATTGTAAGAATAGTTGTATTAGAGAATGTTTGTGTCATATTGCAGTTTAAGTCAAAAGATTGGTGTATCACCTCCCAGAAATTAATTTACATTTTCAGAGCATCCTTCTTCCTTTTTCCCATCAAATCCATTAGTTTCTAGGAAATCTAAAGGGGAACCAGCCCATAATATGGAGATTCACCTTTTCTATGAGCAACCCATAGACTCGAAGGTGTTTTAATGTTACAAAAGATTTTTGAGCCTCCAAGCTTAGCATTAGGGTGCAATCCTACATGTTAATAGTAACAAAACTTGAACTTTGTAAAGATCTCAAGTATAGTTACCCTCTTAACAAACAATGGACTGTTGAAATGACCCAAACCTTGAAGATTCTCCACAATCAATTGGAAAACTTCCTTCATGATCCTGTTGCTATAAGGCTTCTTTATAGTTGTTATTCTAGTGATTTCACTTATACAAGATGCAACATCAAACGTCATGCAAGGCTAACTCAAAGTGAACTCAATGCCATGGTAAGATAAGTGAACTGCTACTATCATAACCTACAAATTCTGATTCTTGTATGGAGGACAACCCTTTATTCTTGATACCCAATATCTTAATGGAGCCCTTCGATCCCATACTCTTATGTGTAGCCATGCATGGATTCCTTCACCTCTCTTATAATGCTTCATTTGATGAAAAAAACTTTGTAATAACATAGTACAAAGCATCAATCCTTTGCTTTCATGATTACCTTCATGCATTGGGTTATAATCCAAAAGACAATCAAATCACTTACTTTCAATTATTGATTTGAGAATTACAGTGAGCTCAAACCAAAGATTTTTATCAAGTGCATAATCCTCAACAAAGATTTTATGTTAATCAAATCTATATGTTTCATGAATTGAAACACTCCGGCTCATAGGTTGCATTAACATTATCTAAATGATCAAAAGGCTTATCAACAATTTCTAGTTAGAAAATTTCAACATGCTCCAAACCATCATTCAAATCAAGTGGGATATCTTTCTCATGCACATCCTAGAACTTCACCTCATAAAGTGGCTTATCATAAGGTATCTTTTCTTCCATCTCAAAAAGTGGATTATCAAAAACTTGAAAGTTACTTCTAGCATTTTAATTAGGCCAATCATCCCCATGGTCTAACTCTCCTTCATAAGGAGGCTCTATGTTATCTTCTTTAGAAGGATTCAAGTACCCTTTCACTATAATTGCTTTTGAAATTTAAACTTCATCATCATTTTTTATTGGTTTTAACATCTTATTTTTTGACTCTTCCTTTGTGCTAGTTTCTTCATTTATTATAGTTTCAAAATCCACCTGAATTCTTTGATGTAGATTCTTTTGCTCATTTTCTTTCACACTTTGTTTCATATGTTTGGGTTTTGCAACTATCTTTAGACATTTCCTTTTAATTTTTGGGTCCATCAAATTAGACAACTCTTGCATCAACTAACATATAGACTTATCAACTATAGGTATCTTTTCATATCTATTCTAGCAACTGTCAAAAAGAGATACTAAAATGAACATGCAAGTGTGGATCACCAACATTAAAAATACCACTGAACTAACATATTCAACTGAAATGATTTCGCTAATTCTTAACTCTATCATGCAAGTGTTGATCACTACATGCAACTAAAAATATGCAACTAGGGTTAGCTTCCCAATAGGTTGGCAAGATTAACAGCTTTAATACCATTGTAATAACACCCCCTAAATTTTTGTTGTTGTTTATTGAGTATGATGTAAATTGCATATTCATTTACTTTCAAGGTTTCATTCAACATGTGTGGCATTTATAGAAATAACATTGCATTGAAATGAAATAACATGGACTTGTAACATATCATATTGAACCATTACAAATCATCTTAGCATATAATAATAATTGAAATAATGCTTAAAGAAATACATATAAGACCTAATTACAATCATATAAGGTCCCTTCCTCTGTCATACATTAAGCACAAAATGCATACAACTCCTCATGGAAGACACCAAATACATAAACTATCAAACCCCAGTACTCTCCTTCACATTGGCCAACATTCAATTGTGAAAAGACACCATTAACATGTTGTTGCAGACCTCTAAAAGTTGATGTTCTCAGAAGGAAGTCTAAAAATGCAAACCCTCAAAATGGCTCAACTCCTTAGGAGGGGCGATCAGCTCTAGTATTATCATTCCTTCACCAAAAAATACAAATGAGGGCTCAAAATGAGGCACCAAACTACAATGAATCCATACAAAAAACACCAAAAATGATGCACTTCCCACATACGGAGTTACGAGCAAATTTATGCTCCCAACCACTCTGAAAATAAACTTGTCCAAAACTCAAAGTAAGTGTACCAAACCTCTAAAAATATATCAAAACTACTCCGAAAACACTCCAATAAGAAGCCAATCACTTTTCACTCAAAACCTCTGATCCCACGTCAAAATACAGAGAAAATATTCATTCTAACACAACCAAAATGATTAATATTATGAAAAATGTGAATTCCAAGGGGATCCCTGAAGTAGAATCACTCCAACCAGCTAGAGTGGACCTCTCACCACCAAAACCAACAACTAGAGATGAGGGCTTTTTTCCTCAACCAGCAATATACAAATCCTAAAAAAAATCCAGAAGAGTTTCCTTAAGTTGTCAAAGTTCTCATATGCAAATGAGAGCTCAAACTCATATTTATAAAGTGAGGGAAAAGTTAGTGCAACTTGCATTTGAATTTGAATGTTTTTTCCCTCTCATTTCACTTTATGAAATGACATGAAATTACCCCAAGGGAGGCATCCAACTTTATGCCTCCAGAATTTCACTTTTGATTTTTTCTTTAAAATTGCCATTAATCCCAAACTAGGAATCCCACCTTATAAGGCATAACATTAGCCTTAAAAATGTGAAGTAAACTCCCTTTCTAGGTGTCTATCATGAGATACATTGTCCCCCTTTTAAAAATAGTTTGCTCAACTAGGCCAAGAGGGTCTTTATAACTTAATAGCATAAGTCATAAAATCACCTTTTGAGGACTTAAGAGAATAATACATGCCAAAACCTTAGGACTCACCCACCTGCAACTACCAAGCACTACCCAAACTAGAAACCCTACATTACACTACTGCCAAGACTAGTTTCCCAAAATAGCACTTACTGAAAATAGCATACTACTAAAAATAGTAAGTGTGTCCAAACACCAAACTAGCCCAAACTAAGATACCTTGAAACTTACTAAAAAAAGTAAGTGCTAAAAATAGCAATACTGCTCACAAAGGATCAAAGAAAACCCAGAAAAACTAAGAAATCTCTCTAGTCACATCAATATACTCCTCTCAATACGTAGACACAAATCTTGAATGATAGCACGACTGTGGTGTATGATAAGACCCAAGGTTGCTTGCACAACTCCAAGAAGACCTTTCTCGTTGTCTCCTTCCTGGAACCTGACTCCAATGGGTTCCTCTTGAGCTTGGAGATTGACCAAACCCTGCTCCAACTCTTCTCAAAGAGTTTCCTACCTTGTGCCTTACCTTGGGTAGACAAACACCAATTGAAATTGTAATCTTTCTCACTGCACCTAGAAGAATCTAGATACTAACTTCAACATCATGCTTGAGCTACTTGCAGGGGAGTTGGAAATACTGTTTCCTTGCATTTCATGTTCATTTGAAGGCATCTTGGAGATTCTTTATCCTTCACTTTACCCGATTTCCAAAATCTTGCTTGAAGAGGCCTAGTTTCTTCTAGCCCTTACCAGTCCCCTTTCTGCCCTTTTCTCTCAAACTTGACACACAACCTAGTAAAAAAATCACATTTCCTGACACCCTTTTCAGACTTTTAAATCTTTCAAAGGTTTTCAGGCCTCTGTCAGTACCGTACAGATGATTCCTTAGCTCTTGGAGAGAAGGGCTAATTTCACCTATCTTCTAGGGTTTCACTGTTTCCTCCTTCAAATCTATCTTAAAGGGATTGTTTGATGCTTCTATCCTTGTGACATGTGAGAATCTCATCTAACCCTGCCTTAGACCGTATTGTCTCCGTACAGTGCTTGCAACCCCTGCCTATGCTCTTTATCCTTTCTTCCTCAAACCTCTAACCGGGCAGATACAGCTCGCCTAGGGTTTGAAATTAAAAATATTTGCTTGGCTTTCTAGAATCCCTACTCCTACATATTTACAATGGACTGACTCCACTCCCATAATCCACCAATCTCAGGAGAATCCCGTGGTTAGTGTCTATGGGGGAGTCATTCCAAAACCAACTGCTCAAAACAAAAAAACTAATACCCTACAACCTAATTTGTGAATAAGAAACAACAAATCTCCACTAAACAACCTAAATGCACAATGGAAATTCCTCTAAGCTATTCTATAAACTTAGTCACTGTGTTAAATCAGTATTTACAACGCCTATTATATCACTATTTTGCAAAACACACGGAATTTTTAGAAACACAGTATTCTGCCAAGCTTTCTTTTATTCTTTTCACACCAAAAACTTGTTACAATGATCACTAACTGCTCTCTACGAGCCACACACCTATTTTGATGCCTTTTCCACATTCAAAGGTAGTTGATCGAGCATTTTCCCTGATTTCAAGGGATTCCCAATGCCAAGTAAGTTACATGCAACTTCTTAACTGCGGTCATGCAACTTTTACCAACATTTTGTCACTTATCAATATGTTATGATCCTAAAGTTTAGGACCTCAATCTCCTTACTCCGAACCATCAACTCCTTAACTGTCCTTTGGCATCCTTCTAACAATGACCATGTGTTTAGAACACATTTAACACCTTCATTCAAGTATAAGTTGTCCCAAGCTAATTAAAGCCAAAATTTAACAACATTAACCAACAATGATTAACTAGGATGGTTTAGTCCTAATGACTAACTCATCCACACCAACAAGACCTTCTAAGGTCCAATTCAAACAACTAAGATCCTGACTTGGCTAAGGTCAGTACAAGCCAAAATTGAAGACAAACAAGGTGGAGGTCAGCCTAGGTGCTCCTGCACCAGACTGCCAATGAGGAAACCCTAAAAAGGGGGACATTACAAAAGGAATGATTACTCTAGAGATGGAGGAAACTTTGGAAGAAGAAGAGGAAGAGAATTTGGTGGAACATGTTTCAAGTGTGGAGAATCTGGACATAGGGTGTTTGAATGTTCTAAAAACCAACAAATTAGCAATAGCCAGAGAAATGAAATAATGGTTCACATAGCTCAAGATGAGGAAGAAAATGTGGCAAGTGTAGCCTCACCAAGGTTCAAAGAAGAACCTAGAGATGGAGAATCTATGATGTCAAGGAGAGTTCTTCTAAAACCAAAGAAGGTACAAGGAGAACCTATTAGATGTACAAGACAACTAAGAGGGGGGTTAATCAGCTATATACTTAAAAACATTCAATCACTCAATATCTTTTCAAACCCTTATCAACCCTTAAACCCTTAACATGTATTAGTAGAAAGTAAACATATGAAACAATAATGCAAATACATCCAAACACATAAGACACCAAATTTATGTAGAAAACCCAAGAAGGGAAAAACCATGGTGAGGATTAGCTCACACACACACACACATAAATATATATGAATTGCAACACCGAATACAATTAGGCTCACTATCAAGGGCTCACTACCTAGAAAATGAAGAAAGGATCACTCTCGAGTGGCTGACTGCCAAGAAGAAAGAAGATAGAAGAATAATGTTACAAAGAGATTCACCATCTCAAGGCAACAAGAGAAATATGTAGCTCAAAATTTATGCCATTTGCAACCTTCGACTCACTGCTTCTAGTAACTTCAAGGATATTGAAAATGTAGACCCTTCTGCTCACTGCATTGGAGTCATAGGCATAAAGCTCACACTCATATCACCACAATAAAATTTGCATCTTTTACATAGATCTACACTCATCTCCAACAATTTAACTTGCTTACATAACGTCCACAACCTAAACAATCTCAATTAGGTCATCCTTAATAAAACGTATGCACCTAAAATGTGCAACACCAAAAACCTTTGTGGTGGAAAGAAGTGAAGGAAGACCATGCCAAGGGTTAACAAGGACCCAAATCCACATCACCACACTACTCAACTCATTCACTATTGACAAGGTACCTTCACAAATAGCACTAGCATGCCAGGTCAGCAAAACCTAAACTAACACTACAAGCAACCACATGCACACTTATCTAGGTCATGTGGACCACACAAAAACACTTCACAGCATCCACACAACATCATCAAAATATTCTACAACACTGCCACAACCACCTGAAACTAAGAGCACCATTATTCTATGCAACCAAACACACTACAACAAAACACAACTCACTAACTAACCTTGTGGAACACCTCAGCACCTGAAACCTCAAGGGAAGGAAGTTACATACAATATAAGCATGCCCCCAAATCCACAAGACAAGACACCTTACTAAGGATAAATTCAGAGCAATCTCATTTCTCCCAGATAACCTTCTACATAAACAGATAAATTGTCAAACACAACTTTCACTACAAAACAATCCAAAACATGAAAATCTGGATATACAACATTTGAACACCTATGATCATCATATCTAAACTACATAATTATATCTTCAATCGTGGAGAAATGCAGAGCACAACACTGAACACACCTTTGTCACACTACACACTCTTTTATTCAAATTTTCTCAAAATCACTTGGAAACCAAGTGAACTTACTGCAACTACAACTCTTATCCATCAAGAAATCAATGACAACATTGATGACAACACTTCTTATAGAATCACAACACATCTATACTGGTACAAGCACTTGAAAAAAATCTCCCCAACTATGACAACACTAGTATCCTTCCAACAACTCCAACACACAATCTCTATACAATTGACATCAATGACAACACCAGCAACATACTTGCAACAATATCCCACTTTATCATTGATGGAAACATCAGCTCTCTAAAAAACCATCAACAAAAAAAGCAGCCAATAGCAAACCAACAACAACTTTGCAATAAGCAGCACTCCCCCTGAATGGAGCAACTCTTCATACTCTCATTCTCTTGCTCTTGAACACTCTCTCTCCCTATGGTCTGTATACCATATTCAACCAACTCTCTCCCAAGCAACTCTAGCTCTTTCTCCTACAATACTCCTCTGAAGTATGGTTTTTCAACCACTCTAACTCTCTCCCCCTTTGACATCAATGGAAAAGGGCCATAAACTCATCCAACTCTCTTTCCTTCATACTTCACATTTTTCATTGTTCTTTCTCTTTTTTGCATTGTACTCTTTTGCTCTCCCCCTTTGACAATATTTAAAGGGAAACACCTGCACCTTTCTGCATACACCACTTGCAACACCAACAAGCAACTGCACTGCACTCATTTTCTTGCACTCTCACTGCACTCACTTTTCTACACTCTCCCCCTTAGGGACACAAAATATGCTCCATCTGACTGCAACAATAATCAATACCACTACCTACTCCCCCTAAGAGGTAGCCTTAAACATCAATCTAAGACCAAGAATGTATGTTTGAAATACTTCCCAAATAGATGCACCAACTTATGCATCTAGTTGAAAGGAGGGGTAATAACCCCTAACTTTTGTCGGAGATACTCGAAAGTATCCTTTAGAAGAGCCTTTGTAAAGATATTTGCAACTTGATCCTTTGTAGGCACATATTCTAGCTTCACCTCATTCTCTGCAACTTTCTCCCTTAAGAAGTGATACCAAATAGATATATGTTTTTATTTTGAATGCATTATTGAGTTCTTTGAAATATTGATTGCACTTGTATTATCACATAAGATAGAAATAGGTTCATCAAATAATACACTGATATCTTTCAATGTTTTCTTCATCCATAACACTTACGTGCACCATGATGTTGATAAAATATATTTCGTCTTTGCAGTAGATAATGGCCCTAAATCCTACTTCTTACTCAACCAAGAAACCAATCTAATTCCAAGAAAGAAAGCACCACCCCTTGTACTTCTTCTATCATATGTACATCATGTCCAATCTGCATATGTATATTCACTTAAGGAGAAATCAGTATCCTTAAGATACCACAAAAAAAAATTTAGAGTGCCCTTCAAGTATCTAAATATCCTCTTTATTGTTGTGACATGAGATTCTTTAGGATCTTCTTGAAATCTAGCCACAAGATAGACTAAATGCATGATGTACAGTCTAGTAGCAATTAGGTATAACAGTCCACCAATCATTGATCTATATTTTCTCTTATCAGCCTTAGGAGATTTATCATTCTTGCTCAAATTGCAACCAATAACCATAGGGGTACACACCATTTAGAATCCTTTATTCCAAACTTCTTCAACATTTCCTTAACATATTTTGACTTTGAAATGAAAATACCTTTCTCTAATTGACTTATTTGTAATCCAAGGAAGAGATTCATCTCCCCACACATTGACATATCAAACTCTTTTTGAATTTCCTCTAAAAAATTCTTGCAAATACCTTCATTTCCTCCAAAGATAATGTCATCCACATACACTACCACAATCAAAACTTGTTCTCCTTCAACCTTGAAATATATATTGCTATCTATGGTGCCTTTTTTCAATCCTTGTTGCAACAAATACTTATTTAACCTTGCATGCCAAGCTCTAGGAGCTTTTTTGATTCCATACAATGCCTTCTTCAACTTGTATACCATATCAACATCTTCTGCCAACTGAAAACCTTTTGGTCGTTCAATGAATACCTCTTCTTCCAACTCACCATTCAAGAATGCAAACTTCACATCCATCTAATAAAATTTGAAGTTTTTATATGCTACAAAAGCCAAAAACATTCTAATGGCTTTCATCCTTTCCACCGGAGAAAATGTCTCCTCAAAATTAATTCTTTCTACTTGTGAGTAGCCCTTACACACAAGTCTAGCCTTATTCCTAGCAACTTTTTCATCCCCATTCAATTTGTTCCTAAGAACCCACTTAGTTCCTATCACATTTTTGTTTGTTGGTCTTGGGACCAATTCCCAAGTTTGGTTCTTCTCAATTTGTTCCAGTTATTCTTTCATAGCCTTGATCCAATTCTCATCTTTATATGCCTTAGTTATAGTTTTACGTTCCACCTCTAAAAGTAAGCAAAAATTTACTCATTCCTCTGTCATAGTTGCTTTCATCCAGCACACCTTTTCTCTCATCTCCAATTATCTAATCTTAAAAATGATTCTTCTGCACATACTTACGAGTCTTAATGATCTTTTTTGGAGCTTCTTCCTCTTCACCTGTCATCTCTTTTTCCTTTTCTTTTTTCTATTATTCTTCACTACAAGGGGATTCATCAAATTCATATCCTTCTATCAGTACTGAACTCTATAGTGGCTCTTCATCCACCTTAACACTTGTACTTTCAACAATCGTCTTCAACCTTTTATTATAGCACCGATAAGGCTTGCTTCTTATAGAGTATCCAAGGAAGATTCCTTCATTAGATCTTGCATCAAACTTTCCTAAGTTTTCATCTCTTTTGATATAGGATTTGCTTCCAAAAACTTTGAATTACTTTACAGTAGGAGGTTTACCATACCCTAACTCATAGGGAGTCTTTCAACTGATCATTATTGCTTGTCCTCTATTAAGAATGTAGACTGCAATATGAATTACTTCTCTCCAATATACATTTGGTAGATTTTATTTCTTCATCATTATTCTATCAGCTTCTTGAACTGTTCTATTCTTCCTCTCCACAACTCCATTCTATTGAGTAGTCCTAGGAGCTAACAAGTGCCTCTTTATTCCATGATCTTCACAAAAGTTGTTAAACTCATTGGAGGTGAACTCACCACCTCTGTTAGACCTTAAGCAATTGATTTTCATATCCATTTCATTCTCAACCACAGACTTAAATTCTTTAAACTTATCTAGAGCTTCTAATTTTTCTTTACGAAATGTCACCCAAGTCATTCTAGAACAATCTTTAATCAATAGCATGAAATACCTATCACCATATGAGCTTCTTATTTGACTAGGTACACATAGGTCTATATGCACCAACTCCAAAGGACCTACATTAGAATATTCATTTGTCTTGAACCTCTTCTTTGTTTTCTTTCCCACTTAACATTCTTTGTAGATTACATTGATAGGCTTTGTAATCTTTGGAAAATCTCTCACAACAACAGTAGAATTGATCTTCATTAGGCTATTAAAATTGATGTGACCCATCCTTCTATGTCATAGCCAAATTTCATTGATTTTAGACATAAAAAATTTAGCATCACTACCTTTGAGCTGATAAACATTACCTTTTGTCCTTGTTCTAGCAGCAACCAAAGTACTAAAGCTTCTTTTTATAATTTCACAACCACCATCCCGAACCATAATATCATATCCTTTGCTACACATTTGTCCTACACTTAGAAGATTATGTCGAAGACCCTTGACATAAATAACATCATTTGTATTATGCTTTCCATCAAAACTAATTGAACCTTTTTCACAAATCTTAGCAGATGTATCATCACCAAACTTAACAAGACCACTATCATACCTTTGAAGTTTAACAAACATACTCTTATCACTTGTCATATGATTTTAGCATCCACTATCAATGATCCTATAATTCCTTTCTTCTCTTGCATGAAAAGTAGTCAACATAGTTCCTTCAATGTTATGACTTGTTACTGGAGCAATTTCCTTCACACATCTTTCAAGATTAGTAGAATTAGTTCCAAATTTTAGAGCCATGAACAAGCATTCATCACTGTCTTAATTAGGATAGTCAAATTCTTCATCATCAGATACAGCATTGTCTCTTTAAACATAATAACTCTTCTTGACAAATTTTCCTTTATGATCCTTTGGTTTGTCATTTGTAACTTTGATTGGACATTTAGATGCATAATGACCTATCTTTCCATAATTGAAACATTTAAAGGGTAACTTACCTCTATACTTTCCAATTCCCTTTTTCAATCTCCTTACAAAATTTTCTTCCACCTCATCAAGAACATCTAGATCTGATTCATCATCTTTTTATACTTTGCATAATTTAAAGGTAGTTTCTTTACTTGTAGTATCTTGACCAAAATCTATCATTTCAAAAGAAGTTAAAGCACCATACATATAATCTCTAGAATAATTATCCAAATTTTGAGCTTCTTCAATAGAAAAAACTTTAGAAATATAAGATTTAGGAAGAGTTCTTAATACCTTTTTCACAACTTCACTTTCCACCAATTTTCCACCAAGACCATTGATGGCATTGAAAACTTCATCAACTCTGAGCATGCAGGTAGTAATATCTTCATCTTCAAACATCCTTAGGGTTTCAAATTTTTCTTTGTAGTTTTACATATTTGCTTGCTTGACTTTATCATTTCCTTCATAAATGCTTCCCAACTTTTTCCAAACATCTTTTGTAGATTTGAGGCTTATCGCATTTCCAAGTTCAAAATCAAAGAGACCACTTAGAATAGCATTCCTTTCTTTACCATTGCTCTCATATTCTTTGATTTAATCATCACTTTTCAGACCAACAATAGGCATAGTGTATCCTTTTCAACTAACTACCAGACACCAAATCCAAGAGAGACCAAAAAGGAATCCATCCTAGCTTTCTAGTAGGCATAATTTGTTCCATCAAATATAGGAACTTTGACACCATTCTTGTGTGCCATCTAGATCTACCTCAAGTAATTAAGCTTTCTCTAAGGAACCACAACTTTAATACTAATTGCTAGATGCACAAGACAACTGAGAGGCACTATGAATTAGTTGTATACTTAAAAACATTCAATCCCTCAATATCTTTTCAAACCATTATCAACCATTAAACCCTTAACATGCATTAGCATAATGTAAACATACGAAACAATAATGCAAACACATCCAAACACATAAGAACACCATATTTACATGGAAAACCCAAGAAGGGAAAAACCATTGTGAGGATTAGCTTGCATATATATATGAATTGCAAAACCGAATACAATTAGACTCACTACCCAGAAAAAGAATAAAGGCTCACTATCAGTTGGCTCACTGCCAATAAGAAAGAAGATAGAAGAAGATTGTTACAAAGAGATTCACTATCCCAAAGCAACATGAGAAATCCACCACTGAAACTTTATGCCATGTGCAACCTTTGACTCACTACTTCTAGTAACTTCAAGCACATTGAAAATGTAGACCCTTCTTCTCACTACATTGAAGTCATAGGCATTAAGCTCACACTCAGATCACCATACTTAATCAAATTCAAATCTTTTGCACACCTTCTACAGATCCACACTCATCTCCAACAATTTACCTTGCTTATATACTGACCACGACCTAAAAAATCTCAATTAGATCGGCCTTAATGAAACTGTAGACACCTAAAAAGGTCTCAATGGATCACATTGGCTAACTAACATCATTTCGTCCTCAAACCTATCCTCTTTTTGCTTGTTTAATTAAATAAGCCTAATTATTTAATTACATGCCTTATTTTCACCTATTAATCTAATTGACCTAATTAGGTTAATTCACCCCCCCTCACACTGACATTTCATCTTATTTAATTAAATAATGCAAATTATTTAATTTTAACCCTAAGTCTTCTTATTTAATTAAATAACCTAAACCATTTAATTAAATATCATATTTCATCTCGTTTTCATTAATAAATCAATAATTTAATGAATATCCTCACATTCCTCATCTTACACATTCAAATTTAGTTTTAATTAACTAAATTGCTAATTTCCCTCTCATCCACTTGCATAGGGAATATTCCAAAGGAATATTCTCCTATTTTCCTCCAAAAAAAAGGTAATGATTACTCCAAACAAAATTGGAAACAACTTTTTAAAGCTGTTGCAAAGTGTGTTTTTGCATGATTGTGAGCCCTTGATCTTTTCTTGATCCATGTGATCTTTGATTCTCATCCATTGATGGGAATCCTTGATCCATGTTTCATCCTCCTTTCATTTGTTACCATTGATAGATCAAATCAATCTCATCCATTGCTTTTTCATTTGATCTCCATTAAATAAATTATTTAATGAATATCATATAATTCCCCTAATTTTCATAATTAAAACTTTGTTTTAATTATCAAATTACTAATTCTCCCACTTGCAAGGGAATAATCCTCCTTTCCTTATTCCTCCAAAAGGGGAATATTCCTCCCCCTTTTGCACAATTAAACTTTGTTTTAATTTGCAAAATATCTATTCCCTCACCCATGAGAATATTCCAAAGAATATTCTTTCTCCTCACTCATTTGAAAAAGGGAATATTCTTACAAAACTTCATGTGCAAGTTAACTAAAAACTTCTTGTGCAAGTTAACTTGTGACCTCTTATACAGGTTAAAAGAGTGTTTGTTTGAAGGAATGATAACCATTGATTAAATCTCATCTTTCATTCTCATTCATTGATGAGAATCCATGATCCATGTTTCATCTCTCCTCCATTTTTGACCATTGATTAACCTTTTTAATCTTAACCCTTCGTTTCTCATTTGCTATCCTATAAATAGGTCACTATTTGGAGACAAATGGATCCATCTTTTAACAAAAAACTTATGTTATTAAAATTATTTGAACTTTCACTCACATTTAACATCATTTTAGCTTTATTTATTTGCATATTAGCTTAGCTTCCATTAATGGCTTCCATGATAACATAGATGCATACATTTATCTTATTTGTTAATTAGGATTTTTATCTTTTGAAGCTTGCACACATTCATAGTAGATTTTCATACACCCATATCAATCATCTTAGCATAAATCATGTTAAAATAACTTGCATCACATTTCATTTAGCTTTAAATTATGTTTTCAAACACATCTATCAATGTTTCCTTAGTTTTCTTCAATAAAATTGATTGAAACAAGCTCATTATCCAAGGGATTGGGAAAGGGTCGTCATTCCACATCAATGAGACACCACTCCCCCAATAGGATAAGTTTCAATGTCTTACATTAGAGGTTTTTCAAGCTTTCATGATTTAGAATGTTAGTTTTTATGGCTTCTTTACTTTTGTTTATAGTGAATGATCTTATTGGGATTGATGCTTAGTGGGTTAAATATGCCTCAAATTCATATGGATCGGGTGTAGTTAACCTATACTAATGACATTGGTCATAGAAACATATGCACCTAAAACATGCAACACCAAAAAAAGTTGGCACCAAGCACCTCCACAATGGAAATAAGTGAATTACAACCACACCAAGGGTTAACAAGGACCCAAATCCACATCACCATGCTACTCAACTCATTTATAATCGATGAGGTACCTCTGTAAATAGCACTAGCACATCAAGTAGGCAAAACCTAAATTAACACTACAACTGACCAACTACACACTTCTCCAGGTCACACGAATCACAAAACAACACTTCACAACATCCACACATATCAAAAAACTCTAGCATCATCATAATAGTTTATAACTTTGCCACAACCACTTGAAACTAAGAACACCACTATTTTGTGCAACCAGACACACTGCAACAGAACACAACTCACTAAGTAACCTTACGGAACACTTAAACACTTGAAACCTAAAGGGAAGGAAGTTACAAACAATATAAGCACGTTCCCAAATCTGTAAGACAAGACACCTTACTACGGAGAAATGTGGAGCAATCTCATTTCTCTTAGAAAACCCTCTACATAGACAAATAAACTACATCATACACAACTTTCATTGTAGAACAATCCAAAACCTGAAAATTTGGATATAAAACCTTTGAACACTTCTAATCATCATATCCAAACTGCACAAGCATATCTTTAATCCTAAAGAAATGTGGAGTACAACACTGAACACACCTCTATACACTGCACACTTTATTCAAATTTTCTCATAAGCACATGGAAACCAATTGAACTTACTACAACTATAACTCTTATCGGTCAAGACATCAATGACAACACTGATGACAACAAAATTTTGGGAAAACTTTTGAAAGTATGTTTGTTTGGATAAAGGTGAACCCTTGATTAAATCTCATCATTGATGATCCATGCCTCCAACTTCCTCCATCCTTGACCATTGATTAACCTTTTTTATCTCAACCCTTCATCTCTCATTTGTCATCCTATAAATAGGTCACTATTTGGAGACAAATGGATCCATCTTTTTAACATCAAACTTATGTTGTTAAAATCACTCTCACTTGCACTCACATTTAGCAACATTTTAGCTTTATTTACTTGCATATTAGCTTAGTTTCCATTAATGGCTTCCATGATAACATAAATGCATCTATTTAGTATTGTGTAATTAGGGTTTCAATCTTTTTTAGCTTAAAATCCATTTAGATTAGCTTTTCATTCGCATATCTTGATCATCTTAGCATAAATCATGTTAAAATAGCTTGCATCATGTTCATTTAGATTTATATCATGTTTCATCACACATCTGTCATCTGTTTCATCAATTCTCTTCAATAGAATCGATCAGAACAGGTTCATTTATCCACAAGATTGGGAAAGGGTCGCCACTCCACATCAATGCGACACCACTCCCCCAATAGGATAAGTTTCAATGGATTAGAATAGGTATTTCTAAAGCTTTTATAGTTTAATATGCTAAGTTTTAATGGATTCCTAGTTTAGTTTTGTTGATTGATCTTATTGGGATTGACGTTTAGTGGCATAATTATGCTTCGTATCCTCATGGATCAAGTGTAGTCAGCCCATACTAATCTGTCGATCACATTTTGGTGCTAGGAGGGCACAAACTAACTAATCTAATGATTTTCTTCTAAAATATTCATTTTACTTGTGTTTTCAGGTACAACAACGCTATCGATTATCAATCGATGCATTTGATGACACATCGCTATACAGCAATGCACCTGTGATTTCATTTTAGCGATGCTTCATAAAAATGACAACACTTAATTTTGTCACTGCATTTAAATATAATGACACTCATATAATTTTTTAACACAATGATTTCTTTTTTAGTGATGATATCAATTTGGTGACATAATTAACTTCACTATTTGTTGTAGAGGGCCGCTATTGATTTTTCAATATGGTAACACATATCCTATACAATGAAGCTATTAATTAATTTCAACGACGCAATTGATTTCAGCGTGATGAATTACTGGTAAACAAGACAGAACTTGATTTTTGACATGTTTTTATTTTTTTGCTTTATCTGACCTCTAACATGTCTCTGACTTCTTGTTCTAGTTTTTACACTAACTGGGTTTTGCGGATTGGACGATAAAATTCGAAGTGAAGAAGCATTCTTGTCATTAAATCTTATAATTGTAACAAGTGTTTCGACACTTTTTGGGGTAATTATAACCCATCTATGATGCTTTTTTATTTTCACACTTTAGAACCAAACTAACTTTCAATTGGGTTTAAAATAAACATTCAAATTGGTTAAAATTGAACCCTCACATCATTTTGCTTGTCGAATTAAAATTGAACAACACAACCTTCACACTTTGTTTGGTGTTTAAAATGAATTCATTTTGCTACGATGGATTTAAATGAACATGTGTTTGATTTTTCTACGTATTCTTGTTGTGTGTATCCAATCCCCTTGCACTTCGTGCAATCTTGGGTAAAGAGAAACACACAAGTCTACTTTTCTACTTAGAAGCGCTTATCCTCTCCCCTCGTGCCTATTGGAAATCTTGGGTGATGAAAAAAATTTTATGCTTCAAACATGTCACCTTTAGAAAGGGCTTGCCTCCAAACTTGAGAGAGGGAATGACCCAAAGTAGTTCTTCCATTTTGGCTCGCTATATAAACAAAATTGGTTGTGATGAAAGTTGTTAATCAAGCTGGTTGTGGTTGTCCCATACCAACGAATGTCTCCCTTAGTATCCTTGTGATGTGTTAAAACCCTTAGATATTTCTAAGGGCTACGAGGCCTCTTAATTGACTAGAATCACCACATGTATGGCACCAGTTTATCCTAGATATGGTCATTAAAATCCTTGTTTATAGTCACTAACCAAGTCCAATTTTGAAACATATTTTAAGGTAGTGCATAGGAGCAGCACCGCGCCCAAAAGTTACTTACCATGTTCGGTTTGATTGAGGCATAAAGTAAATTGGGAATGGACTCCTTTGCTTGGCATGTCAAGTTATTACATTTTCTTGACATATCCTATTATTCCACTTCATCTTCACAGATTAATCATCTCTTCCAATGATGGTAAATCTTCCAAAAAATATGTACTTGATCTATCTAGGATTGTAAATGTTTGAGATTTAGTTTAGCACTTACTTGATTCCAAAACAATTGAAAACAAGCATCAACAAGTCTTTTCAAAATTTCAAACCCTTTGGTCTAAGTGTGGATAGCCTTTGAAAAAACCTTGATATTGATGCTTGTCCTAAGGATTTATTCTTAGAGACTTCTAAACTATGCCCTTAACTTCATCCTTTTCACAAAATGGACTTTGTGGAATTGATGATGTTTTTGACATGGACATTTAGTTTGAACTCAAGAAAAACAAGTGTTTTTGGTAAAAAGAAACTCATTTAAGCAAGATAACTCAAAAAATTGAACCCCACATGACCATTTGGTGTCTGATCACTCCGATTGAACAACCCAACCTTACACCTGTTATCATTTAACCAAACTTTAAATTCATTGAAGGAGAATAAACCGGTATAATTAGTAGTTTGACAAGATTCACTTTTGAAACAAAGGAAACACCAACCTAGTGGAGAAATTCATCATACATCATACACAAAGAAGAGGAACAAGCTGATATTATGGTTGGAAGGCTTGTATTACCACCACCCACATGGCAATAAATATCCGCTTTTCTTCGATAAACTTTAACTTCTCTAAATGATCTCACATAAAATGAAAATTCCCAAGAGAAGGTCTACATGTCGTCACTTCAAACTTAGGAATCATAGTTCAAAAACTCTCAAACAACACATTTTGGCACTCTACCAAAATAGTACTAGATTGACAAGGAATTTTTATATACGTGTATCAAGGAATAATCCAAAATTGCATACCTTTTTTGAAAGTCAAAACATTGGTCTTTTCCATGATCTTGAACTTCTCTAAATGACCTCATGCAAAATCAAAATCCCCAAGAGAAGGTCTACATATTGCTATTTCAAACTTAGACATTATAGTTCAAAGTAAATTAGAAGACGTATCTTAAGATAGTACTGCAACAAAAACAAGTTGGTAACAAGCTTTTATAGACATATTTCATTGAATAATCCAGACATGTATGCTCAATATGAACCCCTCATTAAAGGTTCACTCTAACTCAACATTGGGTCAAACACCTTCATCCACCCCTTCATCAAAATCCAAATTTCACTTCACCAAACTTTGTAAAATTTTCAAACACACCAACACTTTTGGACTTAGACATATATCAACCCAACCCCTAACTTAGCTACTTTTGTATGTGAAATGAATCCTTTTTCATGCATTTGGATAAGTTAGTTATCATCTTTGAACTAGTTTATCTTGAAGGTCACAAGTCTACCCTAAAGATTCACAAGTTCATAAGCATCCTTTATCCAAACATAAAAACATCAAACATAAGTCAAAAGTGTTGTCCTAAAATGTTTGCAAAAATCACTCCCCATATCATTCATCTTTTCATCTCCCAGTACTATCATTGCTCCAAAAATACTTAGAGAATCCCTCTTGCCTAGATTTCATTCAACTAGAGAGTTTAAACATTACAAATCTCAACACAACTCTCTCATAGGTGACCAAATTTTTTTGGTAAAAACAAGATCACAACACAAGAGAATCATGGAGAAAACCAAATTCACATTCACCTCAAGTGATCCCAATCCTCTAGAGTTTGATCCAAGAAGTCATGTTACCCCATCACAACAACCCTCATCTCTGTCATGACCATATGAGATAGAAGACGCCACGAACAATCCATTTGGACTTACTAGAGAATAAATCATGGAGCATCAAGCCTTAGAAAATGTAGTTCCCAATTCCCCATCTTTTGTTGCATGATCATTGACACAAGGCTTGACTTCATCCACTATTCAAACAACTCCATCACTAGGGCTAAATCAAACATCTATTCCTAGTCTTGTAACTAGTCTTGTTAAGGACCTTGGCCACACTCTTCCATTTGAAAGAAACACAATTGTGGGTACTCTCAACACCACTCCATCCCAAATAACCACTTAGAAACCAAAATTTTGCATTCTCCCTGTTCCCAATAATCCTCTACATCAACATAAACCACTTACACTCCATTACTCCATAACAACCTCAACATATCGAGGGCACCCATCCTCATCCATACCCATAAGTACCACAAGTGTGCCCAACATCTCATAAAGTAGTGTGGATCAAGTATCACAAGTAGACCCAAAAGGGAAAATAAATCCCTTTATGCAAAATCAATCTTCAACGCCACATGGAACATCTTCATCCAATCCTCCCATTAATACATCAAACCTAGTGGTTGCCCAAAACACATCTAATCCATCCATCATCAACCCACATTAAAACACTCCCTTGATCACAAACCTCATCAACCAAGGTAATACCTTGACCACATCTCAAACACAAGGGAATATCCAAAACATTGGTCAAGGGAATCCTTTCAATCAGTGGACCCAAGGTCCTGATGTGCCCTTAACATCACAATACTTAATGGCACCATCATCCTCTTTACCATTCATCCCCCAAGTCAAGCAAAATCAAGTAGGACCTCAAACTTACATTTCTCCATCTCAATCCACTATCTTGCAAGGAATGTTAAACCAACAGAATCCCCAATATCTCATCAACAATACATAATATGCACAAAACATCAACACCCAAAACCCATCACAGATGTCCCAACCATTGATTGATCCTACATTGCAAGTGCATGCCCTAGCTTTACAACAAGCACAACAGACTTATCAATAAGCAGTCCAACAACAACAACAATAACAAGTAGCCTTAGCATTACAACAACAACAGCAAGTAGCCCTAGCAACATAACAACAACAAGTAGCCTTAGTCACACAACAATAGCAGTAAGAACAACAAGTAGCCCTAGTAGCACAACAAAAAAATCAAGCACAACAACAACAACATCAAGCATCCTTAGCAACACAACAATTAGCCTTAGTAGCTCAACAACATCAATAAGCCCAACAACAACAATTGTTCACACAACAACAACAAGGCTTATACTATAACCCTCAACAAAAAATAGTCAACCTGAACACATTAGGAACATATATGCCTACACCATCATCACCTTATCCTACACCACCATATACACCATACAACTCCTCATCATATCAGAATCCCACGTATGCTTCATCTACCACCCCACAATATGCAAGATATGTTCCTTCACCAATCCCACAAGACGATATGGCAGTGTAACTCAAGGCGTTAACACAAGAAATGTAGGATATCTGAATGGGAAAAATGAAGAAACCCCATACACAAAATCTATGCCCATATCCATTCGATAGAAACATTGCAATGGTATTGTTCCCTCCCAGTTTTGAAATCCCCAAATTCAAAAAATTCAAAGGGAGAGGAAGTCCTATGGACTATATCAAATATTTTAACGTCATGTGTATGGAGGTCACCTACAATGAATCATATTTGATGTGCTTCTTCCCAAAAAAAATAACAGGTCCTGCCATGGATTGGTTTTCTTAATTGCCTCTAGGAATCAAAACTTTCCAATAAATCATTGAAAAATTCATAGATCACTTCTCCTTTAATCCTGACATGGATGTAATATTAGAAGAGTTGTATACTCTCAAACAAAACAAGGGATAATATTTTGCCAATTTATTTTAATGATGGAGGCAAAGAGCGAGTAAAAGTAAGTGACCAATTCCCAATGAATGACAAGTGGGGATCATCATAGAAAATCTAGATCCATATCTATCCTTCCACTTGAATATGTAGTGCATTACATCTTATGATAAGCTTTTCCCTAGATCCCTTAACATTGAGAGAGCTCTAATCTCACAAGTAAATACTCAATCCTACAAAGATAACTACCCATCAACCAATTCAAACAACAAGCCTCATGTTTGGGATAAGAACAAGAACATAACAAATGGTGGTGTGGTAGATGCTAAGGTGGTCCTAAGTGCTCCTGGGTCAAACAACAATCAAATAGCTAACATTCAACCAATTGTACAATAAACACCACCACAAAATAATCAGTTCAACAACACCGAAACACAACAGAGACAAACACCAAACAAGAACAACTATCAAAAATGCAAATACACACAATTTTCAAAACCTATTGAGACTATCATGAAGAAATTGGTAGATTCAAACTCAATAACGCTTCCAAATTTTGAAAAATATCAAGAACCACAAGATAAACCACCCTAATATAATGAAAAAGATCTTTGTGATTTTCACAAAATCAAAGGACACAAGACAACGAACTGCATGCAACTCAAAAGTATTATCCAATATCTTATAGAGAACAACACCATATTTGTTGAGGTACCATCCAGTAATCAGTGTCTTAAGATATACAAGACCCCTATACTAGATCATAGCAAAGGAAACAAGACTAGGAAAGCTAAGGATTACATAAACATGTAGCATACCTATTCCAATGTGGTCACTTCCTGTGATAGTTTCATCATTGTCGTCACCATCAAATGGCCTAGTGTGGAATGTGGAGTCACCACACAACATGGTAAAGTCACCATCCAAGGAGTACCATCTCAATCTAGAGCACACCCTACTCAACCAACAATAATCACTAGCAAGTACAATCTCCTAGATCAACTTAAAAAGACCACTGCACAAATTTCTATCTTAGAACTATTGAGGCTATCCCCGCACATAGGGAAATCTTTGCCTATGTCATCCATCCCTGAGGATATAGATATAGAGTAGTTTCAAGCTATGGTAGGGCATATCACTAATCATCTTCTCACCTTCTCAGAACAAGACCTACCATCACAACCATCTCATAATTATGCTTTACACCTTGAGGTTATCATTCATAAGAACAAGGTCAAAAGAGTCTTAGTAGATGGAGGTGTCGGTCTGAACATTTGCACTCTTTAGTTAATCAAAAATTTGGGCTATTCAGAGGATACTATTGAGAAAACAAAGAGTACCACCATTAGAGCATATGATGACCAAGAGTGGGTATCATAAGGCATCATGGCACTACCCATCCAAGTGGGACTCACCATCGCAGAAACTACATGCCAAGTGCTAGATCTTGATCTTCCCTACAATATTTTGCTTGGCCAACCCTAGATCCATGCCCTAAAAGCTATAGCTTCAACCTACCATTAGTGTGTAAAGTTTCCTTTCGAGGGTAGAGAAGTTACCATCCATAGGAATCCTAAGCCTTTTTACTACTGCAAGAATCTTGAGGCCAAGTTCTATAAGATCCCCCAAATACCCAAGAATGATGAAGGGCCTACACCTTCTACCTCATTTGTTGACCCATCATCCCTTGCATCTACCTTAGAAACAAAAACACCCATTGTTCAGAACATACCCAACATCAAAGCAGTGATCTAGGATGATGGTCGTGGAAACTATAAGCTAATGAAGGATACTTTTGTGTTGGGAGAGCTACCTCTTTCTCCCAAAACTCATGGGAAACCCACACCTAGAAACAATGTCCCTGAAACTATAAAGATGGCAGCTACTACCTTCACCAAGTGGGGGGACCTAAACAAAGAATATGTCAATGAGGAGGACATCTCTAAACTGCTTTATCAAGATGAATGACCTGTCCCTGTTCTTCCCATGGAAGATGACAACAAAGTCTTGCAACTAATGAAGGGAATGGGGTATACCAAGAATGAAAAACTAGTACAAAATGACAATGGTTTGCTAGAACCTATCATTCTTGAGAAACATCCAAAGAATCTTGGCCTAGGTTGTACTACTAGCAAGGTTACCCTTATTGGCAAAGGTACGTCCACTAAATAGGCCAAGGCTTCCTCTTGGCTACCAACATTGCGTCATACTACCCTAGATGACTTCCCCATCGATGTTGCTGACCTATTTGAGAATAACTCCCTCTTCATGATATCTACATCATTCTTCACACCAAGCAACCAACCAAATGAAATATGTCTAGTATACTCGCAACTCATTGACTTGGACCAACGAGGACCACCAATTCTAGAGTTATTTGAAAATGATGAAGTGATCTCAAAATTCATGGAACTTCGTGAAGATTACCATGGGTAGATCACAAAACTAGTTTTGGCATAGAGCTCGACACAAGGGCGTATTAAGGGGAGACGATTGAATCCATCAGTCGCAAAATTGATGACATGCAACTAACTTGCAGATCTTTGAGTGAAAACCACACTGTCACACTCTCTAATCCTAAAATAGTAAAAAGAAAGGATGCATCTAAGGGTGAAAACCTCTTTGAGGTGCCCAAGGATGAGGGATTCAATCTCCCCCTTAGTGTAATGCATCCAAAAAAGTCAGCAGTCTTAGCATAAAAGGCCACTCCAGTCAACATGGGAACAAAAGAAGCACCCAAGATCACTTTCTACATTGAATCCTTGTTGGATGAAGAATAAAAGAACCTAGAAAAAATCCTAAAAGAACAAAGAGCTAAATTTTCATGGTCATACATGGATATGCCAGGGCTCAATACAAAAGTAGTTGTGCATCATCTAGCAGTTTATCTTGAAGCCAAACTAGTAAAGCAAAAGTTAAGGAAGATGCACCCTCAGATAGCACTCTTGGTCAAACTTGAGTTACAAAAGCTTCTTGATGTTGGATTTATCTAACCCATAGATTATCTTGAGTGGGTTTCAAACCTGGTACCAGTCTCTAAACCCACTGGGGGCACAGAATCTGCACTGATTTTATAGACTTGAACAAGGCATGCACAAAGGATGATTTCCCTCTTCCTAATATTGACATCATAGTGGACTTAACAGTTGGGAATGAAATTCTATCACTCATGGATGGTTTTTTAGGCTATAATCAAATCATGATCGCCAAGGAGGATCAACACAAAATTGCATTCACTTGTCCATGGGGGACATATTGTTGGAACATGATGCCATTTGGGCTAAAGAATGCGGGAGCGACCTATCAAAGAGAAATGACCCTCATCTTTCATGACATGATCCACAAAATAGTCGAAGACTATGTGGGTGATATTTTGGAAAAGTCAAAGAAAAATAATGAGCACACACAAGTCTTGGAACCCATCTTCACCAAACTCGAAGAGTACAAGGTATGGCTAAATCCAAAAAAATGTGTCTTTGGGGTGACATCAGGAAAGATTCTTGGCTATATTGTATCATAGAGAGGGATATAAATTGATCCGGCAAAGGTAAAATCCATCCTAAACATGGAACCACCACAAACATTGAAACGGATGAGAGGGTTACAAGGAAGATTGCAGTCCATTCGAAGGTTCATAGAATAGCTATCAAATAAAATCCACCTTTTCTTGCATCTTCTCCAAAAAGGAATAACTTACAAATGGGATGAGAAGTGCGATAAATCTTTCCAAAAGATCAAGGACTATCTATTGACACCTCCAATGCTCATGCCACTGATACCAAATAAACCATTGTTCTTGTATATCTTAGCAACATCAGCAGCACTAGGTGCTCTTCTAGCACAACATGATGAAAACAGAAAGGAAAGAGCTATCTACAACATCAGCAGGACCTTGGTGAGCTATGAAATGAACTATTCATCCATTGAGAAAGCATGCTCAGCAGTGGTTTTTGCTTCACAAAAATTCAGACACTACATGTTGTCACAACAAATCAAACTTATTGCAAAGATCAACCCATTGAAATACCTGTTATCTAAAGCAACTCTCACTGGGTGAATGGCCAAATGGGTAAGATTTTGACTAAATTTGACATAGAGTATGTAGAGCACAAGGCAATCAAAGGACAAGTAATCGCATACCAACTGGCAGAGGCACCTATCTACGCAAACAATCCATTGATATCTAAATTCCCCGATGAATCAGTATTCCTTTTCAATGTAGCAAATTAGTGGAAGATGAACTTTGATGGACCATTCACCCAACATGGATTAGGGATAGGTATTCTTTTCATCACCCCTCAAGGTGATTACATCCAAAAGTCATACAAGCTATCATTTCCATGTACTATCAACATTGTTGAGTATGAAGCCCTAATCACAGGTCTAAGGATAGTAGTTCAATGGTAGATACAAGAGATGAAAGTCTATGGAGACTCACAACTGGTTATCATCCAAGTCAATGACAACTACCAAACCAAGGACAACAAGCTTACTCCTTACAAGAAGATGGTAGAGAGTCTCAAGGACCTTTTCATTGATATAATTTTGAGAAGATTCCTTGCATGAACAGCCCAGTAGTAGATGCTATGGAAATAATTGGATCATTGTTAAACATGTCGCACAATGTCCTACAATACAAAGTCTTGGTAGAACAACTTCTCATATAGACTTTTGAAATCCCTGAATCTAAATTTGTGTGTCTCATCGTTGGTCCTAGATCCCCATGGCATCATGACATATTCACCTACCGAAGCAGAGGAACCCTCCCATCTGATATCACCTCCAATCTTAAAAAGACCTTTGTTAAAAAGGCATCCCAATTCATGATCTTGGGTGATACCTCATACCTCTAAAACATCGAGGGGACATTACTACGATGTCTTAACCAAGAGGAATCCTTGACCACTTTAACAGAAGTCCATGATGGCATATGTGGTTCACATTCTAGTGGTATGAATTTCGCTAAGAAACTATTAAGGGTGGGGTACTATTAACCAACCATGGAAAGAGAAGCCCGTCAGTATGTGTAGAAGTGTGTCCAGTGTCAACAACATGGAGATCTGATTCATGCTCCAGCTTAGGAGTTGCAACCAATGGTTACACCTTGGTTTTTCTCATAGTGGGGGCTTGACCTCATAGGAAAGATTAGCCCAGCTTCATCAAATAGCTACAAGTTCATCATAACGTCAATTGAGTACTTTACCAAGTGGATCAAAGCCATTCCTATGACCTACATAACAGGGAAGCAAATTGCTAAGTTTATCATGAATTATCTAATATGTTGTTATGGCGTTCCACAAACCTTTATCTTAGACAATAGAACACCCTTCAAGAATTAGGATGTGAAAGAGCTATGTCAAAGATTAAACATCTAACATAGATTCTCTACCCTATATTACCCCTAAGGCAGCGATCAAGTTGAGGCTACAAACAAGACTATCCTAAAGATCCTAAAGAAAACAATCAATGAAACTAACAATGACTTGCATCTGCAATTAAATCTCACTCTCTGGGCTTATCGAACCAGTATCTGCACACCTACAGGTGCAACCCCATTCTCCCTGGTCGATGGATTAGAAGCCATCCTACTTATCGAGGTCAAGCTTCCATCATTGCGAGTGTCATTATAGAACCTAATCACTGAGAAGAGTTCAGAGTATCTCGGCTAAATGAGCTAGAATTCTTGGATGAGCGTTGTCTTGATGCCCTTAATTACTTACAATTATATCAAAACCGATTGAAACAAAGCTATAGCAAGAAGATCAACAATCAATTTTTCCAGGTAGGGGATCTTGTCATAAAATAGAATCAAAAGAATCTTCTAGATCAAGATAGTAAAGGAAAGTTTAAACCTAACTGGTTGGGTCCCTTTATCATCACAGCAAGCTATAGACCAAGAGCATACCAATTATCAACGCTTGAAGGTGAACCCTTGCAGGAACCAACCAAAAACTTTCATCTTAAAGAGTTTTATGCCTAGGCTTGAAGGTTATAAATCTAAAAATACAAAAAAATGATAAAAAATGAGAAAAAATGATCAAAAATGAGAAAAAATGAGAAAAAATGAGAAAAAGAATTGAAAAGTAAAGAAAAATAATCGTCCTCTAGTGAAAACCATTTTGATGGCTCTTTGGGCAAGCACCTTGGTGAAAACTTGGAAAACAGGCGCCCTATGTAAATAAAATACCTCCATCTACCTGGGCTCTTTATCCTATCATTCCATCCATCACATCCATCCATCCTATTTATTCCATCACCCATTTGCATCCCTATCGTAGCTTGATATTGTGAAGTATCGTATCCCCTTAGTACTACTTGGCATATTCCAAAGGTCAGCTTGTCCTGCTTATATCATAGTAGTCTATCACATCACACTGGGGGCAATTCATTATGGATCAGATCGAGTTCTTGTATATCTTAATTTTATTGGAAATCTCAATTCAAAAATCCCAAAAACATTCATAAAATGCTCATAAAAAAATATGAAAAACATCCAAATTCTTATACAACTAAAATCCAAAAACATTCAAAAATTGTAAATTCAAAATCCAAAAACATTCAAAACACATCAAAAAACCCTAAAAAGGTTGAACATTGAAAGTCCAAAAATAGTACCATGTCGAACTATGAGTCTCTGAGCTTGAACGTAGGCAAGGCCCTCTTTTTTGTGCCCCCGAGACACCCTAGGTCAGTCCTTTAGGAGTCTATCATAATAAATTGGCAATCCATCCATTGTTCATATCTCATCGTCAATAAGTCAAGTCAATCGAACTACATGGTCTCTGCGTGTATAACATAGGCAAGGCTCATTTTTTATTAGCCCTCAAGGCCCCTAGGACAGGTCTTTTAGGTTAGGTTCTTGGTTGAAATTCAGAAAACACAAAAACATCCAAATATCAAAAAACACAAAAAAAATCAAATATCAAAAAAGCCCTAAACATTCAAATAATAGAAAATCCCAAAACATTTGAAAATTGAAAAAATCCAAAAACATTTGAAATATCAAAAAATCCCTAAACATTTGAAAACCTTGGAAAAACCCTAAATGACCTCAAATAACTTAAAACATAAACATTCACATAATCTTTCAAAAAGACCAAAAACAACCTCAAAACATTGCAAAAATACCAAAAACATTGAAATATTCTAGAAAATATAGAATCATCCATCCCATTTCACTTTCACCCACAATAAACCTTCATCCATAATAAATTGATCATCATCTTCAACCTTTGGAAAAACAAATAGAAAAGCAAGTATCGCAAATCGTAAAGAACCTTAGTGTCAAAATCTAAAGTCTAGATCATAGGTAAACATTTCAGTGAAGTTTGTATCAATGGTTTATCATAAACCTCATCCTAATCAAACCATCTGATGACATGTCCTAGGATGCATCCTTCTTGTGATGGACATCAACATCAAACATCACCTTAGCTAAGTTAAACTAGAAAGATATATAGATAACACTAATTGTTTGTCTTTGATCTTTTGTTCTGATTTATCTCAATGACCCCTTCTGAGGACCTCTCGATGATGTCTATCAAAATGATTTAGAGAGAAAGGAATGGGGAATCAATCATTATCTCTCATTTGTTGTGCTTGTGGGTATTCCTGTAAAATAATCTTGGTGTATACTTGCTTAGTTGTGTGTAGGGAAGTTATTCGAAGTAGATTATTAACTATTGTGTATGCTTTGGTCCAAGATAATTTGAACTACTAAACTATATTTTGATGAGGTTTTTGTATGTCAAGATGTGAATAAGAACTATCCTATATATTTGAGAGTCAAATTCCATGTCACTAGATACAATGCCATCTTGGTTATCAATACCTTGATGCATCGTATCTATGTATTATATCAAAAATAAGGAATGACAAAAAATCCCAATCCCAAATTATGAGAAAATCATCATGCACCGCTCGTCATCATATCTAATAAATTCTCGATGGATCATAGACTTGTTGGAATTTATCATAAAAATCAATGGTCAAATCATTCATCTCATGTCTTCTATCTTCTCTCCACGTTAACCTGGTATCATGATAGTCAACAAAAACATCATCAATGCATCCATCTTGCATCCACAAATCATCAGCATGCATACATATTATATATCATAAATGTACATCACACTATCATGAACATCTACATTATCCATCCATATGCATACATCATCATCTCATAAATTGCATAGAAAAGCACACAAAAAGAAATACATCTATATCATTTGCATAAGCATAACATCTGCATATCATAACATCCATACTAGAACATGTCATAAAAAGATACTAAAAAAGAAATGCATCCATCCATTGCATCACACCATACATCCATCATCGCATATTGTATACACATAAGCATAAATAAAAGAAGTGCATCCATACATAAGCATATTGTATCACATCACATCATATCATATGCATCCATACATTCACAAGCATGGAATAAAAAGCTCATCACATCTTGAATTTGGATCATCTCATTTATATATCAAAAAAATGGTGACTGTCATGATACAATATATGAATCGGTGTATGTATATTGATCAAAAATACAATATATGCGAGGCTATCAAAAAGGATCCCATGAATGTATATTTGTATAAATAATTAGGGAAAATACCCAAAAAGTGTTTACAAAATGGCTAACCCTGGTGGTTGTTGGACTCACCCCTAAGTGATGGTTGATCCTCAGCTCTAGGTGGTGCTCTGCTCCGCTGTGAAAAATCAGGTTGTCGCATCACCTAAGAAATATCGTGATGATAATGCATGTGGTAGTATGCAGCCTCTGTGACTACCTCTCAGTATAGCCTAACAGATACAGTCCTGCCCTGTGATGTTGCAATCACTGCCTCTAACTGTTATCTCTGCCTAATCTCCTGGGCTAGTTGTAGATCTAGTTGCTGCAACAAATAAACCTTGCGATCTCCTTGTGTAGTCATATCCTACAGTTACTAACATAGTTGATCTCTCTCTACAGTGAGAACCTGAATCTATGCCTGAGCTTGTGCATCCAGTTGTACAGGTGGATGAGGCGGTGGTGCCCCTAGAACTTGTCCATCGTGTTTTTGATGCCCTAGGTCCTGATGACCCTAATCCTATTATCGTTGTTGGTGCCCATCACCTAGCACTTGACCCCTATCCCACACCTGATCCTGGCCTCTACCTCGGCCACCATCCCTACCCCCATCCCTGCCTCTGTCTCGACCGCCATCTCAACCTCCACCTCTACCTCTACCTCTACCTTTGTCAGGGTATGCCCCCATTGGATATGTCAGGTGTGTGGGTGGCCTAAACCACACATCATAGGTTGGAGTAGTCCCTGTATCTGGGAGATCCTGACATATGCCCAAAACTATGGGACGAGCTGCCTAAAATCATTGATTGTCACAATAGGATCAATCTGGGGCCCCCACTAAACCTCTCTCTGTGCCCTGACAAAAATAGCAGTATAATCATATGCAGGCACATCCTATACCTCCCCAAACTACTGTCAATGTTAGCTACCATTTTGCATCTGAAATCCTTCTCTTGTCTGCAATAAGGGCAATATTCTGCCAACATTGCCTCTGTCGCCTCTTGTTTCTTCTTTGCTTGAAGTGTATCCAGCTAAGTAGCTAGACTGTTTATGATGCCTTGCTTGAAATCTACCAACAAGTGAGTAATCTCCATCCTTAAAACTCCATTGGTAGATGATTTACCCATAGAGGATTGGTAAGCTCTCCCTTTCTTTGAAGCCACCCTAGAACAGTTCTGACATATCTTCTTGATATCATCCCAAGGGACTTAGGTGATATCTCCTCCTCCCATCAGGTCCAAAGCATCAATGCAACTATCATTAATTCCTCTTAGGAAGAGCAGCTTTTGTGATTCTTCATTGAGTGTATGGTGTGGAGATTTCTATAGGAAAAACATAAACCTTGAAATGTTTTCCTCCAGACTCTCATCTTCCTTCTGTTGCATCCTAAAGATGTCATCTCCTCTCATGTCACTGCCCCTACAATATTCCTTGTACTTCTCAAGGAACTTTGTCTTCATGTCATCCCAAGTCTCCATAGTATTTATGCCTAGGCTCATAAACCATCTCAATGTAGCCTCTTTCAAGGTGGTAAGGAACAACTTAACCTATGAGCATTAGTGGTATAGTCATAGCTTATGTAGAGGATATCAAACTCAAACAAGAAAGTATCAAGGTCTTCTGTGACAAGTCCATAGAACTTAGGAAGGACTAAAGCAGGGATATTTTTGAGGTTGTCCACTTCATTCTAACAAGAAATGGGGAAAGGAAAAGTTGGTTGGTTAGGTATGTTTCTATTTGTATCACACATGACTGACTAATGGAGTTCCAAAGCAAAGGGATTCTCAATCTGATTGTGGTCTTCGAAGGAAGTGTCAAAATTGGTTAGATTGGGAAATGCATTAGCAAAAGGATGTGCTTCTTCTTCTTCTTTGTCTCTTGGCAAATTCTGATGCTCAACTAGCTAGAATGGATTAGGGTTATTAGGAAGGAATCTCCCATGAGCATCTCTCCTCCTTCCTCTATGCATACGATATCAACTCAATATCAGCTAGCTCACCAAAAGAATTGGAAAAAGAATAGTGGATCATTACTTTCCTAAATGAGGGGTATACTAAGAAAAAACTTCTAGAAATACTACAACAAGAAAGAAACTATCAATGACTCCAAAGGACTTCCTAGTTTGACACCATCCTCAGCAACGACGCCAAAAATGTTGGCCTCCTACAATGATTTAGCAACTAAGCCCTTAAAGATGTGATTTAGAGATTGGACATCTTAATCATCATGAAGGTGCATTTAACTTGTCAACCCAGTGACGTAGACTTGAAATGGGTCAGCACAGTATGTGAACTAGGAATCCATAGTAGCCATATGCATTCTATAGCTAAGAAAAACATAATGTTGAAAGTAAATTGCTTAGAAAGAAGTAACATAAGTGTTGAACATCAACCAACAACTATACTAAGCTGAAGTGCATGATAGAAATGAAAATTTGAGAAAACAAACATGAAACTACTATGTTTGCTTTGGCTGCAAGAACAATCACATAATGGAATTCTAGTGGCTAAAGGAACAAACCGTTGCCAGATTCGTAACTATTTGCATAGAAAAGTAACAACTAAGCTAAAGGATGGAATGCTCACCAAGTGGGCCCCCTTGGATGAGTATTCCTTAAGACAAATGCAAACTTAGATGCAAGGAACTTATAACTTTCATTTTATTCCTTGAAAAGCATGTTTACAATAGAGCAACGTAACTGTATTATTGAAAAATAACAATGAAAGTACAACATTAGATTAATCAAAATTTTGAGAAGGAGCATTCAATTCTTATTTATAAGAGGAAAAACTACTAACTAACTACCTAGCAAGGCTGTCAACTCCAACAGATTAGGAGAATGCCACTTTAGGGAAAGCATAGAAAGTGCAAAGGAGGTTATACATCTATGGAATCTGGTCAAGTCGGTTTTCCTTAACACAAATCTAACATAATAATAGCTCCTATATTCACTCAACGACAATTTACAAAGCAATTACAATCTTCGATTTGAACTAGGAATTTCCCTCCATTGACCTTTGAATGATCACCTTGTTGACCTTTATGGAAAATGACTAGCTGGCCGAATCTTCCTCAATTTTGTAGGCTCTAATTATATCTGCATGACAACATTAGTACGCACAACAATTGCATATCTATAACTATCTTAAAGTGACATTCATTAATCCACATGTAAAATTTATATAGATAGTTCACATATCATGTTGATGTCATTTAAAAGTTACAAAAATAAGCTTATGCCCAATGTCTATGATTTTGAGGAAATAACATGAAAAGGTCAACATCCAAGTATCAAAGTCTATGACAACAACAACAAATGGATAATAAATTCTATCGAAATTGAGCCATAAATTGGACTCATCACATAACATCCCTCTGGATCATGTCCTCCCATGCTAATCCCCATCTAGGACTGAAACCTTTGCCCCATTGGTTTGGAGTAGCGACGTCGCAAATGAGCACTGCAACAAATAATTTGAAGGTGTCCACCTAACCTCGGTAGAAATCCAAATCAATCTAATAGCTAACTAGAACAACCTGTCGTCTATGTAAAAGAGAGAGACATGCATCTCTCCCAACATCTAGATCATATATAACATGCTCTTTGTGGATAAGCAATCTCAGTATGCGCCACACGTCCTCAAGTGTGACAGTTGCCTCCCTAGTGGGCAAGTGAAAAGAAGAGGTCTTGTTTTGCCACCTCTCTACCAACACTATCATCAAGGCAAGATGGGTCCTAATGTCAAGCATGAAGGAAAAAAATCCTAACCCTAGCCTCCCTGCCGCTCCACCTCCAAATCATCGAAGTCTCTAGTTGTAGATGAAATGTCAAAAAATTCAAAAAACTGACCAAAATATAAGACTTTGCACCCAAAACATCAAACGTGTCGCTAATTTTGGGGAGCATCACTATATCAATTTCAGGGGTGTGTCACCAATTTGGTGACACATGTCGCTACACTCAATAGCGAATCAATATTGGGGTGTGTCGCTATTTGTTACATGCATCGCCCACCTCTTTCAAGCCACACTAAACTAAAAAGGCCCATGTGTCGCTACATTACCCCAGTGACCCCCTAATCAAATATGTCACTAAACCAAAAATTTGAGGTGCATGCCTAAGCAGAGGGTGTGTCACTATAAAATCAATAGTGATGCTTGTGACACTTCAAAAGCATCACTATATAGTGACACAACTATTAACCTAACTTTGACACCCTATTAAATGCACTTAAAAGCGAAAACTAAGAGAAGTTTCGAGTCACATACCTAGGATCTCGCGTTTGCACATCGCTAGTACTCTCAAACTCGATCCAAAAGGTGAAGAGGGAGCACACGACAAGCCATTTCGTTGGGATATCAAAGCTCAAAATGCAAAAATCTCTAAGGTGTGAATACACAAATGAATTAAAAGTGACCCTTTATCACCTATTTAAGCTTAAAATTTAGGGTTTTTTGCCCTAATTTCAATCAAAAGCTAGGGTTTTTCACCAATTTCACTAATCTTGCCAAACCGAAGCTTATTTTGCACTATTTTTTGTACCCCCAGGCCTTTTCAGATCCCTGAGGCAATATTTTACCTTTGTCGAGAAATCAACCCAAAATTCAAAATTTCCACCCAATCTCTCGAGGGGGTAGGGAACCAACTTATTCCTTCCACTAGGGCA
>VDFB02361508.1:0-13343 GCA_007258455.2 Sequoia sempervirens
TTGCTATCTTTGGAGTAGGCCAATTGAGGATGGCTTCCACTTTGCTGTTGTCCATCTTCAAGTTGCCATGTGATAGCACAAATCCAAGGTACACCAGCTCTGTTTTGATGAATTCACACTTTTCCAAATTGATCTTCAACTTCTCCTCCTGCAGCTTCTTGAAAATCAACTCTATTTGTTGGAGGTGCTCCTCTTGTTTTGCTATAAATTAGTATATCATCAAGATACACCACTACAAATTTTCCAATGTAGTCTTTGAGGATTTCATTCATGAGTCTCATGAATTTGGAGGGGGCATTAGACAATCCAAATGGCATAACTAGCCACTCATAGAGACCCTCATTGGTTTTGAAAGTTGTTTTCCACTCATCTCCCTCATGTATCCTAATTTGGTGATAACCACTCTTTAAATCTATCTTGGTATAGTACCTAGCTTCACCTAGACAATCCATGAGATATTCAATCCTAGGGATAGGGAACCTATACCTGATGGTTATCTTATTTATGGCCCTGGAATCAGTGCAAAGCCTCCATTCTCCTCCCTTTTTAGGTGCTAAGATAGTGGGTACTACACATGGGCTAATTCTCTTTCTAATAAGACCTTGGTTTAGGAGTTCTTGAATCTGCCTAGCTATTTCCTCATTTTGTTGAGGAGTCATCTTATAGGCTACTTTGTTTGGTAGGGTAGCCCCTGGTATCAAGTCTATCCTATGACTTATGGCTCTCTTAGGGGGTAATGTTGTTGGTTGACCACTACTTACAATGCCTTCATAGGTCTGCAACAATTTCTGTATCTCCTTAGGTAACTCTAGTTTTTCAGTTTTTTCCTCATTGCTTACCTCTCTTGGCTTTATCATCACTGCATAACCAACTCCTTCTCCTTCTTCCAAGGCTTCCAGGAACTCTTTTTCACCAACCATGAGCAGTTTAGGACCTGCTGTCTGCACCTCTGTATCTTCTAGCAAAGACTGAATTTTGAAGGTTACCTTATCTTTCTTGAAAGTATAGGAGTTCTTTGCTCCATCATGCACAGCTTGGTGATCAAATTGCCATGGTCTACCTAGGAGCAAGTGACATGCATCCATAGGTAACACATCACACAAAACTTTGTCCTTGTACCTACCAATTGAGAACTCCACCCATGCTTGTTCATTCACCACGACATGTTGACCTTTATTGAGCCATGTGACCTTGTAAGGATTATTGTGGGGTGTCCTTGTTAACTTCAACTTGTTGACTGTCTCCTCTGACACAATATTGTCAGTAGACCCTAAGTCAATGATGACTCTACACACTTTCCCCATTATCTTACACTTTATCCTAAACAGGGACCTCCTTTGGCTTAGTTCTTCTTTCACCGGCTCCTTGATCAAAGTTCTCCTCATCATGAGGTTCTCACCTTCCTCTGAATTCAATGGTACTTCAAGATGTTTATCTGCTGCAGTTGTCTCATCATGAACCAGGTTAGTTCTCTTATCTCCTCCATGAGAAGTACTACCTTTCTCTGGACATCTATAGGCCTGGTGTCCCAATTGATTGCAGTGGTAACATTTCATGTTAGTGAAGTAGTTACCTCTTCCTTGTCCACCACTTCTTCCTCTGGAGCTGGGGCCTCTTCCTCTACCACCTCTACTAGAGCTTCCTTCTTGCTGCTCAGAGTATCTGACTTCTCCTTGGGCCCTTGGTTCTGAACTCCTTCCACCATAACCACCTCTTTGTCCTCTGTTGTCTTTCCCTTTACCTCTACTTTTGGGGTTTTTCTCTTGCTTCTTTTTGCCTTTATCCTCTATCTTTAAGGCCATTTGATAGCATTGGCAGATGGTTTTGAAGTTCACTAGGCTCATGTCTTCTTGGATAGACCACTTAAGCCCATTCAAATACCTTGCTAGCTTGATGCTTTCATCTTCAACCACCTTTGATCTGAGGCACAATTTTTGAAACTCCTCGGTGTATGTTTGAACATCCATATCTTTTTGCCTAAGATTGTGTCTTCTCCTATGCAACTAAACTTCATAGTCATCAGGTAGATAGGTCTACCTTATTTTAGTTACCATTCCTCTCCATGTAACTATGGGACCCTTGCCTTCTTTCTCTCTTTCAGCTTGTACAAATTTCCACCATGTGAGAGCTGCTCCTCTCAACCTTGACTTGGCCACCTTTACTTTTTGGGCCTCTGTTATACCATCACATTCAAAGTGATTTTCAATACTCTCAATCCAGTCCACAACTGAATCAGGGTCCATTTGTCCACTGAATAGTGGCACTCCTTCCAAAGCTTTGCCACTTAAGGCCTGCAATGCCTTCAAGAATGGTTCTTCAGCAAGAACAGGGTAAGGTTTTGGAGCTTCCTCCTCCAAGTCCTCTTCTTTTTCCTTTGCTTCCTGCTCTTCCTTCTGTTTTATCTTATCCTTCACTTTGTCTATCATTTCTTGGACTTCATCCAAGAGCTTCTCCATTCGAGACAACCTTTCTCTTAGCAATTGGTTGTCCTCCTCTTGCTCTTCTACCTTCTTAGCTAACTCAGCATTAGTCACCATGGTTCTTTCCTCTGGTGTGTTCTCTCCTACCGACTCAGTGGGTTGCAACATCAATCACAAGCCTTGATCAAACAAAGGCTCTGATACCAATATGGTGTATGGTGAACCAAAGCTTGCTTGCACAATCTTTTAGAAGACCTTTTCACTGTCTCCTTCCTAGAACCTGATACCAATGGGTTCTTGTTGGGCTTGGATGATTAACCAAGTCCTGCTCCAACTCTTCTCCAAGAGTTTTCCACTTGTGCTTTACCTAGGAAGACCAACACCTCTTTTGAAACTGGTATACTCTCTCTTGGACTTAGAGGAATCTAAGTACCAACATCACATAAAATCTTAAACTATTGCAAGGGAGCTAGAGGTACTGTAAACATGCCTTTCACATCCAATTAGATCCATTTAGGATGGTATCCAATCTTCACACTACCCGATTTCAAGAATTTTCCTTGGTGAGGCCTAATTCCTTGTAGCCCTTACCAGTCACCTTTTTTCTTTTCTTGCTTTAACTTTCCAAACAACCTAGCAAATAAACTTCATTTCCAGGCACACTTTTTGAGCCTTTAAATGTTTCATAGGGTTTTAGACATCTGTCTCCTCCGTATAGTAGGTTCCTACAATCAAGGGTAAAAAGGGCTATTAGGCCTAATTCTTAGGGTTTCAATGATCTCCTCCTAATTTCTCACATAAATGGATTGGTTGAAACTTCAATCCTTCTAGAATGTGAAGATCCTATCTTACCCTACCTAATACCATGCTTTTTTTGTATAGTACTTGTAACCCCTGCCTATATTCTTCACTTTTTACCATCAAACTCCTAACCAGATTGTCCTAGCTCGCCTAGGGTTTGATTTTAAAAATGCTTTCTCGCCTTCCCATGACTCCTATTGCTAAATATTTATAGTTCATTGGCTCCCCTTCCATACCCAACTAATCTCAGGAAGATCATGTGGTCAGAGTTTATGGGGGAGCCATGAAGAGACTGACTGGACTGTACAAAACAAGAAAACTCTCTACAACCTCAACTTATGAATTCAAAGCCTTAAATCAATTCAAAGAAACTTGATTAAAAAATGGAAGATACTCAAAACTATTGTATAAACACAAATCTACTAACAAATCAACACTCCTAATTCATCTAATAGCACTGTCACACAAGAACATACGGTATACATAGAAAAATGCAGAAATTATCTATTCCTTCAAACCAAAAACTTGATTACAATGCATTCTAACTGCTTGTCTACGAGCCACCACACCTACATAGATGCTTTTACCATGTTTAAAGGGAAGTTGATCGATCCCATACTCCTAATTTTTAGGGAATCCAATAAAACTAAGTTGCATGCAACCTAAAAATGTTGTCATGCAACTTTGCAACATTCTTGCAACTTTTCCATCATCCTACATCTTAGGACCTCAATCTCCTTGATTCCGAGCCAACAACTCCCCTAAATACCTCTTGGAATCTTCTAACAACTTAGATGTTTTTATCACACATTTAATGCTTTACATTCCAACATAAGCTGTCTAAGGCTAATTAAAGCAAAATTTAACAACAATGATTACACTAAGATGATTTTAGTCCTAGTGACTAACTCACCACACACAAACAAGACCTTCTAAGGTCCAAAATAAACACACCATAACCCTAACTTGGCTAAGGTCAGGTACAAGCCAAAATTGAACATAACAAACTGGAGTTTAGCCTAGGTGCTCCTACACCTGAGAGTGGTGGGGTCGATGTATGGTGTGGATGGGCCCTGATCATTTTTTGGCACTTGGGGGATTTTGCTGTCTGCCAGCTTCAGATTTTTCAATGTATAGAAAATGGTTTGAGATCTCCATAGATAGGTAACCTCTTGTCCATTATGTGTAAATTTACATTGGTGGAAAGTTGATACTCTGACTTTCATTGCAACTATGGATCCATGGGCGTCGGAGGGATTATAACTGGCAAGTGAGGTCCAAGACTGGTGGTTTCCATGAGCGTTGGCCCTACTTGAATAGGGAGTTTAACCATGCCCTGAGACACTCTTTCTTGGTCATCATATGCTCTTATCATGATGCCCTTTCCTTTGTCGATATAATCTTCTGATATTTTCAACTGCTTAATGAGGCTGAGCGAACAAATGTTCAAACCCGCACCTCCATCCACCAAGACCCTTTTGATTTTTCTCTTGTGTACAATGGCTTCCAAGTGAAGTGCACGGTTATGAGATGGTTGGGCAGGGAAATCTTGGTCAGAGAATGTAAGGATATTAGGGGTTATGATATTTCTGACCATAGCTTGGAATTTCTCCGCATCGAGATCTACAGGGATAGTGGATGAGGCTAATGCTTCCTCGAAAATCTTTTTATGCGCTAATGAGATTTTTAAAAACTTCATGATGGAGATGTGTGCTGGTGTTCTCTTGAGTTGGTCTAGGACATTGTAACCATTAGGCACGGATCTAGATGAAGGGACTCTATTTGGTTGGGATGATCCTGCAATGGTGACTTTGTCACCTCTTGTGGTGACTCCACAATCTTCGGCATGGGCGCCCTTGATGGTGATGACCATGCAGTCCTCATTTAGGGAGGCAACGACTATTTCGTACACATTATTTACACTGCCCTTCCCTTTCTCATTTTTATTCCCTTTGTTTCCATGATTTGGCATCGGATTTGTGTAGATTTTAAGATCCTGATTTCCGGTAGGTTGTTCCACGTTTATGATTTTCTTATTGATGAGATCTTGGATGATGTTTTTGAGTCTCATGCAATTGTTTGTGGTATGACCTTTGATTTTATGAAATTTTGAAAGTTGATTTTTGTTATACCAAGGGGGTTTGACATCGGGTTCTTGGTAATTCTTGAATTCAGGAGGCTTTATGAGTTTTTCGTCAATGATTTTTTTCATTATGTCCTCTAGTGGTTCCCCCAAAATAGCGTATTTTCATTTGGGATAAATTTTGCATTGGGGTGGTCCCCTTTGGTCATTGAGATTATTGATGGTTGGATTGTTGTTGGTTTGGTATGTTGTGTGATGAGTGTTTTGTTGTTGATTTTGGATTTGCAGTGTGGGTGTATTTTGGCGAGGACCACTAATGATCACACCTTGGCATCAACAATGCCATCATTAGTAACATTCTTGTTCCTTGCCCATGTGCGAGGTTTATCATTATAATTGGATGATGGGCAGTTGTTTTGTTGTTCGTGGTATGATGTTGATTCTGTGGGTTGGGTCACAAGGGCTCTTTCGATGTTGAGCGCTTTGGAGATCAATTGCTCGTATGTGGTGATGCCCTGAACCTTGAGATGAAATTCCAAGTGTCTTTCAAGGTTGGCTATGATGGTACAGACTTGTTGTTCTTCTAGCATGGTCCACTTGCTCCGATTGGCCTTGGATCGCCATCGTTGAAGGAATGAAGCAAAAGATTCATTCTTTCCTTGTTTTAGAGCCGAGAGTTCTTTGAGACTAGCATCCATTGGCAATGTTACATGCATAGTTCTTAATGAATGTGTCCCTAATTTCTTGGAATGTTCTAACGCCTGAAGGTAAGCAAGAGAACCATTCTATAGCGGGGCCTGCCAAGCTCCTAGGGAATAGCCGCATCAGATAAGTATCGTCATATCCCACCTCCATGCAATGAACCTGGAATTCCCTGATGTGATCTTCAGGGTTTCCCATCCCTCGATAGTTGTCAAATTTTGGGATTTCAAATCCCTCAAGGGGAATGGTTTCATCATTAGGCTCCTATCAAATGGATAGGGACACAAGTTGCTTGGTGTCTTGGTTGTTCGCCCTGATTAAAGGTCGAGCATTTGTTGCGAGAGCAACCTGAGTTGTGTCGTCACATCATTTTGGGGATCAGGGGGTGGGATGAAAGTGTTTTGGGGTGTTTGAATCGTGGGTTGGATGAGTGGATTGGTCGGTGCATTATTTGATGGTATATGTATGTTCTGGCGGGCGAAGTAGGCTTCTACTTGCTTTTGTATGAACAACGCTTGTTGTTGATCTTGCTGTTGTTGCGCTAGGATTTGTGCTTGTTGTTACGCTTGTTGTTGTTCCAACAATGCTTTTTTTTGTGCTTGTTGTTGTTCCAACAATGCTTTTTGTTGGGCTGCCAATTCTGTTGCTTCTTGTTGCTCTTGGTATTGCTTTAGTGCTTGCTGATATGCTTGCAATTGCGCTGCTTGTCTTTGTGCAAGAAGTTGTGCTTCATATTGAGCTTGTTGTGCCTGATATTAAGATTGTGTTTGGGCTTGCGCTTGTGCTGCTCGTGCTTGTGCGGCTTGTTGCTATAATAAAAGTTATGCTTGAGTTTCCCTTTATGCTTGCAATGCTTGTGCGGCTTGGGTGGCTTGTTGTTGTTGTTGTTGTTGTTGTTGCAATAATGCTTGGGCTTGCGTGGCTTATTGCACTTGTAGTGTGGCTTGTGCAGTTTGGGCAGCTTCAGTGGCTTGTTGTATGGATTTTTGTTTTTGAACTTGTTGGCATCCTCTTTGGAAAGTAGCTTGCAATGTTGCGTCGTATTGGCTTGATGTGGTGAAAGTTGGTAGTGGTGGAGGTGGTGGTGGATTTGGAATGGTGGTAGGTGATGATGTTGTGTTGATGTTTTGGGTGTTGGATAGTGGTATTGATGTGATGGTTGGTCCTTGAGAGACCATGCTTTGTGATGTTAGGGGTGTGTTGATGATGTTTCCATTGCTTGTGCATTTGTCATTTTTTGTTGCAATATCAATGACAAATTTTGGGTGCTTGGTGCAATGCTTTGATTGATGGTTGGGATATAGGTTTGATTGATACTTGGTAAGGGAGGAAGCCCTAAACCAACGAGTGGTGCAGATGATAATGGCAATGGCGGAAGAGGTGGAAAGGTGAAGGGGTGTTACTTGTTGTGAAAATTTTGTGGTGTTGAATAGGCCTCCCGGTCCGAACATATCTCCCTCTTCTTGTGAATTTGTGAGAAGAGGTGTTTGTGATGTTGCGTGAAAAAATGATGATGATGGATCATGATGGAATGTGAGAGGAACATTCTTGTGTAATGGGTTTCGGGGTATATTTTGTTCCAATGTGGTGTTTGTGTCCAAGTTTTGATTATTAACAAGGGGATGTGATTGAAGAGCATTGAGAAATGTATTTCCCTTGTTGACATTGGGTTGGGTTGGAGCAAACGATGTTGTGATTTGCGGAATGTTTTGCGTGATGTTTTGGGATGGAGGTGTAGATGAAATGGGGATGGTGGATGAGATAGGTGGAAAGGATGTCTCCACTATAGTACTTACATCAAAATCTGAAGGTAACTTATCCCCTTGTTTTGCTAGTTCAAGCATGTATAACGAAGGGTTGAGTCTCATCATGATGTTGATGATTTTATGATTCTCTGGATTTTGAAGCATTTCAGTCATTTCTTCGCGAGACATTCCAAAGGTAAGGTCCTCTCCTTGATTTTCTTCTTGCGGATTTTGCGATGATGAGAGGGTCAATGGATTGCTTGATTCAGCTGGATTCATTTCTGCGTTTGTTTGACTAAGATCGCTTGAAGTGGGTGTTTCTTTGTTGGCTTCCATACTCTTCTTGTATTGAGATCTAGTTAGAACCATAAATCAAGGATCAATCTTCGAGAATATGGGAGATGAATCTCTTGATTCTTTGGATCGATCGTTATTTTATGCCACAAAGTATAAAGTTTTAGGATGCCTTGAGGATCAAAGGTGATGATATGATGATGATGTTTTAGGGATGGATGATACGGATGTTGTGGCTTTTGATAAATCTTGAATGAGATACTAGGCTTCTAGGACTTGCGGATTTTGATTCTTGATTTTGGATTTGAGATTTGAGATTTTGTCCTTGATTTTGATTTTAATTTTGATTTGGATTTTGAACAAAAAGACCCTAAGATGTTGGATGATGATCTAAGGGATAACTTTTTTCAAAGGATGATGATTTGAATATGTGTGAGGAAAAGGATGCATTTACCCACACCTATTCAAACAAGATGATTGTTTCACTAAGCATATGAAGAAGGATTCATCTACATACACTAAGCTAGACAAGATGATTTTCATAACTTTGACTAAGTATATGCAAAAGGATGCCTCTACACATGCCTAGCCAAAGGTGTTTTGATAAATGTTTTCAAGGTTTTAGTCTCAATGATTTTGATGATTTTTATTTTTCCACAAAGCCTAGTATTTAAGGATGATTTCAATATTTTCCAAAAGGTGATTGTGAGATGATGTTGTTTTGATATTTTGGAGGATGGATGAAAAAGATTTTGATATGTTTTGATCCTAAGGTGAACCTAAAAAGGTACACTTTGTTTTCCTAGACCTAGGTATTGAAGAGCATGCAAATGCTTCCTAATGACCTTTGTAACCAAGAAATGATTTCATTTGAACATTCATTTTCGGATTTCCAACCAATGATTTTAGCTTTGGGATTATGAGTCTTCAACACATATGAAAGTTCATTTTGCTTAGCTTTGCTTAATGAATTTATTTTACCAAAAACACTTTCTTCAATTAGGTTTTCAAACTAAGATGTCGAATGTCTTAATTTCTTCAAACCCCACAAGATATGTTATGTGGAAATTCGATGAACTTAAGGAAAGGGTTTTCCTATTGTTTACTTAAGGAGACAAATCGAGATATAATCCAATGTTTAGAAACCTCTAAGGATGTGAATCCCAAGGGAAAGCAATAACATATGGATTGAGTCAATTGTATTTGTCCTCAAAAGGGTTTGAAATTTGGATGATGTTGAGTGTTTTTTTTTTTTAGTGTTTTTCGATCAAAATGTTTTAACTTGAGAATAGAGTACAGTCCTGTGGATGTAGCAAGAAATATTTGTTGGTTCCAGCGGACAGGTCGACTCGGCTTATCTCTCTAGTGAATGGTTCGTTCTTGTTACTGGCTCCCTCCACAGCACTCCTTATATAGAAGACGTAGCATCTTCCGCCGACTCCCATGGCATGGCACCATTTTCTACTAGAGACCGTAAAGTGTGGGGTGGCTTGAGGTGGCCGTTCTTGCCAACCACACAAATAGATTGGATTTTGTGGAATTCTAGTACATTAGGTTTTAGTAAGGACTTTTGTTCATTGGAATTGACCTCGGCCAAGGTCCTTTAGATCCATCTTGTCGGGAATCTTGGCGTGATGTGGCATTTCTTTGTCTCCACATTTATATCTCGGTTGGAAATACTCTTTGGCTTTAGGTGTTATGTTGATTGAGTCGTTCCTTCCAGGTGAATTACTTTTCCACAAGGTAGGCCCTCTAGGATAAACAAAAGCAAATGAAAGACACTATTCATGTTAAGTCAAGTCCTTATTGGCAACAAAGAGAGAATATCGCAGCAATCCCCACTCACACTGCTTTGTGTGTTCCGTTTTGGCCCCATTCAGGAAGTGTGAGAGTGGTGTTTGGCCTTAAAGTCATGAAAAGGCCTTTCGTTCTGGGGTAATGTCTTTAAAGCACGAGAAAGTACACGTCATTTTTCAATGGCTTTGGTCTAAGTAAACCCTCACGGCTCAAAGCTTCACTTATTCTTTTTTAAATTCTATAAACCAAGCCATGAGTTCAGCTTTGACGCAAATCACAAGTGAAGACATTTGTTCAATTTATTAATCATGTCATGAAATCTAATGGTTGTGATCCTAAAGTTCATTTAGCCTTTTTGCAAAATGGAAAGGTTTTTTTTAAGCCCAAACAAAAATTAGTGTCCTAACAATGAAAAGATAACAAATTTTTAAAGAAGTGTTAAACAAACACTAAAGTGTTTAAAAACACTTTTATTTGACGAAATATCATCATCATGCTCCTTCCTTCCTTTGTCTTCGATTTCCAACCTACAAGTGAGAAAAACCAGTCAGATTCTGGAAAAACACAAAAATTAAAAAGCAGAAAATAGAGGAAAAATCAGTCATAAATCAAAAGAACGTGCTAAAATTAAATTTTCCCTTGTTACTATCTCCCAGCATCGCAACTCGTGAAGGCGTCGTAGTTTCTTCTCCCAGCGATGCCCTCACAGCGCCGCTTACCAGTCAACAGCGCTCTATGTCGAGACAGAGAGCTCAATTGCGTCGCAATTTTTGCCCAACGTCGTAGTTTGTGTCCAGCGTCACTGTTTAATATTTTTTGAAATTGTCTACAGGTCGGCGAGTCTAGCAGCGGAGTTTAAAATTCAAAAATCTTGGTGGGACGAGTCTAGCAGCGCAATTTGTGTTTCAAGCGGTGCATATAGCGACACAGACAAACCCGCGGTGCCAAAACAGCGACGCTGACAAGCCCGCGGTGCCAAAACAATGACGCTGATGAGCCCACGTTGGAATTTCCTGTGTGTGAAGAAAAACGTGGAAATTTCAAGAAAAGTTAGAAGTAATGATATCAAGCCCTCCTTCTAGTGCCAAAGGTGTGAACCCTTTTCCTAGTACCTGCAAAACAACATGAGTAAACAAGTTAAACAAGGGATTGCAAGCTAAAACAAGGATTCCCCATGAAATCCATTTACAACCTCAAACTAGGAATGAAAATAACAAAGAACACAATAGAAATGACAAAACTATATTGAATCCTAATTTAAATGTGCAAACTCATGATCCCATGGGGGAATTGGTGCCAATTTGATGTGAAAATTGGCCCTTTCCCAATTCCTATGATGAAATCTTGATATGTTGAAGATGATATTGATCCACTTTGATGAAAGATGAGAACTCCATTAATCAAAAAGCACAGCTAAAATTCAATGATGGTCAGAAATACGCTCAATATTTGTATGTGCTTTGCTTGGATTATGGATGATAAAATGAGATGGGCTCTTTGTTTATAGAATTTCAAGATGGATGAATGTCCAAATTTGAGCAATGTGCTAACATTCATCAATGATACTTAGTGCCACTTATCAAGCTATGAATGGATGAAGGATGTGCAAGATTTGAGGAATGTGCCAATAAATGCCTAAATTTAAAATTCAAATTTGTTGAAACGACATGTAAGAGGGAAGGGAAAATGCAATAAATGCCACTTGGCTCAAGGCGAAGGACATATAAGATGAATTTATTGCCTTGTTGGATGTACATGTTGACTTAGATTTTTAGAGATTCAAATTGAAACAATGAATACTTATGAGGGAAAATAGAGATTTAATAAATGAATTAAATCTATTTCATATGCAACTTGCATTATCTAGAGGATGTGACATGAGATGAGATTAAATTAATCAAGGGTTAATTAATTTAATAGGAGATTTGATGATGTGACTTATTTGACTTAGATTTATGGATTTATTTAAATCAAATAAGAGAGGAATATGATAAGAGGCTAATTACATAAGGATTTTGATTTATTTAATTAAAAGAGATGGTGTTAGATTAAATTAAATAAGGTTTTAATTTATTTAATTTAATGGAAAAACTTTAGAGATTTAATCAAATAAATTGATTATTTAATTAAATAGGGATAATTAGATCAGATGGATTGGTTTAATTAACAAGATAGATGACTTAATTAGATAAAATGATTTATTTAATTAAGAGAGGACTATTGATGAATTTAATCAGATAGGGGGATTTGATTAAATGGTTAGATCGAGGGATGATTCAGGAAGAAACGATGTTAGTAAGTCAGGATCAGATGCACGATGTCAATCAGTATATTTTACGTGTCTACACAAGCTTATGTATTTGATGGTAAATTTTGAAAAAATAAATTCATAGTAATTGTAAATGAATAGTTTGTGCAAATATGGTTGTCAAATAGTAATTTCAAAATGCTAAGTAAAAATGAAATGTCCAACCCATATTTGTAATAGAATTGTTGTTTCTCGTATACATGGTTAACTTTGTGAAGTACAAGCTTTCATATGTATGATCTAACTTTACTGTGCTACCTAGACCACTTTAATTATAGAATCATCTGGTAGAATGTTTTCTTACTTCTATAGCAGACAATTGAAGAAGAGAAACCCTGACCATCAAATTCCAAATTATGAAAGAGGATTTAGTCTATTTACCTTGTTCCCATGTTTTATTTACAATTGTCCATTAAAGTGTCCCAAAGATGAATTTGGATGATGTCTTTGAGCAAAAGAGTGAGGTTGCTAAAGCTATTGAAGATGAACTTGAAAAGGTTGGGAAATTCAAGCCCATTTAATTTCATTATTGATATATTTTGTCAACTGGTTATTGAAAAATATTTCATAAATATTACACAACATTAATATTTATATATTCATTTATTTCTATAATTTGTATCCTTTGATTTGTTCATAATATTTGTTTTAAAAGAAGTAAATATTAAAATAATTTCAAATGCAGTATGACTCAATCTTGGTTTGTTATGTTTATAGGATATGTCAAACTATGGATATGAGATAGTGGAAACACTTAATTCTACATATAGAACCTGATGTGCTTGTGAAGAGATCAATCAATGAAATAAATGCAGGTAAGTGAAATTGGACTTTGATATTCAGTAGTACATGCCCTCTGATTTAAAATTGTTTTGGAGATTGTTGGCATTAGCTTTTCCATTTTGTGAATGGATGGTTGGTATTCATTTAAGAAATGCATTTGATGTTACTAAATAGAGAATTCACATCAATCTTAGAACAAGGAGGTTTCTTTTAAAACCATCCAATGTCTTCCCCACCAGAGGCATTGACTCAACATCTTTGTTATTATTTTTTGATTTACTTTGATAAACATCACCTGTTTTTTCCTTGACTCTTTCAACACATTTAAACCAATCTAGGTCTTTATTATTTTTATAAGCTTGGACATACATTCTATTTTCCACACAAATATTATAAGGATCAACAATTTT